>BLSH010250654.1:414229-425042 GCA_018402905.1 Glandirana rugosa
ATGTAAGTAGGTTTCATGTTGTGAAACGTTAACGTAGTAGTATCAAGTTGAGTAGTCTATAAATCTTACAGAGTGACGTTTGTATATACGTTAATAAGTCAATATTTACCGTGATGACTTTTGTTGGGAGTCCCCTGGTCATGTGGTTAATTAATGTAACCAGGTTCGACTTGGTAACATTGATACATATGTTAGGGTACCGACCTCAGAAGAAGAACTTTGTGTTAAGAATCAACTATTATCGTCTGTACGATGGGGTAGGTAAGTTAGCATACTATTAAGGCCACTACATTATCTGTACATCATTGCCTATACTTTATATTCCCTTGCTGTTCTAACAATGCCAGTAAAATGTTTTATGTTCTCACCTAACATAATTTTAGGTTTCTTCCAGCTGCAGGCCTCAGCTATAACCACAGATGGATGGGGTAGCATGTCTGCTATTATCAACTAAGAATTGTGTTTCAAGAAGAAGACTCCAGCCATGGGATTGTATACATAGTTACAATGGTTCAGCTTGGACCAATGTAATTAATTGGTGTACTGGTCCCCTGAGGGTTGTTTTCAGTAGTGCCATTTATAACTGAATAATTGCATATATGTTTGCAGTGAGACATTCTAAATATCTGATGAGTTGAACTATGATGATGCAATTGCAAAGTGTTGTACTTTGGATGAATGTATTTTTATTGCCATTTTTGAATTTGTACAACACATATCAGATAATGTAAGAAACAACTGAGAGCTCAATCCAAGGTCCATAAAACAGATGTATCACACAAGAGAAAGACTGAATACAGAACAATGTAAGCAACAAGAGACTGAATCATATTAACAAACACATACAGTATTTCCATTACCACTTTGAAATCTAGGTTCTAGTATGTCAAAGTAGAGTGTACACGTTAATTAGTAAATTGGGCGCTCTCATAGGTAAAACTATAGACAAAGATAGTGCACAAGATTTGGAGAGAAGCCAAAGGAAAAAAATGAAGGAAGGGAAGAAGATCAGTGAGGTCCGGAGCCTACACCATCATGGGTCACAACATAAACTTGGCTAACGGCTAAACTTAGGAAAAGTAAGGTTTGTTGGGGAAGATCTGCACCCAACTGTGAGATTAGGCTTGGTAGTCTGAAAGAACATTTACAATTGGAGTCTATATTTCAGAGCATCAGGGGAGGAATACCAGATTCACACTGACTATTGGGAGAAAAAATCTTATGATATTGTTAACTAAGTGTATGCAGTTTATCAGAGAAGGTGACCTGGGGTCTTTCAAGGAGACAGTATCAATTATCTATCCGTTCAAAGATAATGGTTTAGGAGTTTTGTGTTTTTTGGTGGTTTACTGAGCTGGGTACAATGGATAGTAAAACAATGTCAGGAGAAGGAGATAATGATTCACCATAGAGTTTGTTAATATAAATATTGAATATTGCATGCAAAAAAGGGAGGATCTTGCTACATTCCCACCATATGGAAATATAGATGGTTATTGAATCATTGCACCTCCAGCAAACAACTGGAACCAAAGGGAAAATACAATGCAAAGAGACAGGATCATCCTGTAAAGTATCCTCTATTTTTTTCTCTTGTACATAGCAAGACATTGATGCATTGTGTGAAAGAATAAAAGAAAGAAAGACAGGAAACAAGTCTGAAGGTTTGGTATTTGGATATAAAAAAAATCAGATGTAATGTTTGGTTGTGTTGTCTTTGGCTTCATGACCGGGTACAAACCGAGTAGGCAAGGGAGGACGAGTATAGTCAATAGAGTTAAATGCCTGGGCAATGACAGGGGATAAGAGTGCAGCACAGGATTTATAAAAGCTCAGCTTTAAGCCATCTGGTCAAGAACCGGATTTGGGGTTCTTAATAGTACACACAATCTCTGTTTCCATAAAAGGTGTATGTGGCGTCTATGGTAGGCAAAGCGGTTTCCTGAAAAAAAGGGGTGAAAACACGTGCAAATGGCTATGTGTTATATTTCATTTGAGAGCTGCTCGTTCTAAGGCAAATTAGTCCTTAGTTATGTGAAAAAAAAGAATAATTACTTGTTTAAACTAATTAATTAATTAATCATACCATTAATACGTGCAATACTATGTAAGGCCACTGGATGTCACCAATGGATACAGTTATGTTGCAAATCATACAATACAACAATTATTCAAATTGTGCATAAAATGCAAGTGCATACATATGTAAATCGCCAATATAATAAAGTGTGATATCCATAAAGCGCAAGGTCCAAAAATGTCTTCACGAAAGAGTTATGCTGGTGAACCCAATTGCATCACTACTTGTAATGGGTGGCAAGTATTTCTGGTGAGTAGGCTGTGTAACAGGTGTTGGTGGAGGACGATTAACAGTCATCCCTACTTGGATTAATGTAATTGGGTTCACCAGCATAATTCTTTCGTGAAGACATTTTTGGACATTGCACTTTATGGATATCGCACTTTAATGATTTATATTGGACACTTTATTATATTGGCAATTTATATATGTATGCACTTGCACTTTATGCAGAATTTGAATAATTTTTGTATTGTATAATTTGCAACATAACTGTATTCACTGGTGACATCCCGTAGTCTTGCGTAGTATTGCACTTATTGATGGTAAGATTTTTTTAGTGCGTTGGATGCACTCAGCAGTGAGCGCGGGTTAATTAATTAATTTAAACAATTAATTTTTTTTTTCACAAAGCTGTTTCCTGGATGTAAGAAGTAATAAGAGTCCATCATGTTTCCCTTTTCAGTAGAGGAATAAGGCATAGCCAGATTATACAGTGTGGAATAATATCTTCAGAGATACCCAGGTTATTATGAACTTTAAAATGATTAGAGAACATTATAAAGTTGGGGCTCCTAGGTGGTTTTGGGTGAAGAAACAGTGATAGTTGTTTCCCACATTTATTCACTAGCACATAATGGGTCTTAACCATTTTATCTTGCGCTAATAGAGAGCGACTCCCAAGAAGTCTCAAGAGATCTCTATTAGCATCTAGGGAGAATCTGTTACTTAAGCATATACATGACCAACCCTGTTTATCCAGGTTCACTGTCTGCATTTTATCAAGATGGGGATTTCAAATGTACACCCTAATGTTGGCACATAGTGTATGTATATAATGATGTTATGTGGGCAGGGCTTAGTGTAAGTGGGTGCAATTAAGTCAGGCTTGATAGATATGGCTCAATCATAAGGAGAAATAGAAGAGTCGTATCGCTCTCATCTTATGAAGGACATGTGACAAGTCATTGCCACCGACTGCCAACATGTTTCAAAGGACTGTCTTATGACCTCCATTTCATATTTATGGGTAGATTTTTACAAATGTAGACTCTAATTCTACAAAAAAACTTTTAACAAATATATTCACTAAAGTTTAGCTCAGATAAGAAATGGACAGTGTTATGAAATGAGAATTCAGTTATTTTCCCTAAAATCCCCTAACACTGCATTGTCAACTGAATTCTTATACAAAGGTTAAACTTCTCTTTCATAGTAATGAGCATACCATCTTCACTTCACATCAGATTAGCAGAAACTATACAAATATGTAATTTACCTGTACTTGGCTTCATTAATTTTTATGTTCCAAATGGATAAAAATCTGTTTCCCCAAGTAACCCAATGAGCATATGACATTGCAATAACAAAATAAGACATTAAAATGGTTACTTTTTAAATAATTAAGAGAGAGCTAAAAGAAAGTATGTATTGAGAAAACTAGTACCTGCAGTAAATGCACTTTCTTATGTACGAAATAGTTTGAAAGGAGGGAAAAGACAGCAGAAATGTATATGGTGATATAAAAATAAAAGTTAACCCTCTGAAAGCCATAATAAAATTAAAGGGGGCCCTCTGTAAGTTTCCTATTAAAACACAAGATAATGGAAAGTCAACTATAGTAAGCGCTATTTACATATAGACAGGCCCTTCTACAAAACCCTAATGCAATTTTAGAAAAAAAGAAAGAAAAAAATTACTAAGGCCTCATACACACAGGTGTTAGGAAAAAAAACAGCTGTAAAGCTAGTTCTGACGCCAGAAAAAAAGTGTTAAAAACGCAATTTTAGCAGCGTTTTGCATTGGTGTCAATGCACATTTTGCCGTGCTAGCTTTTAGCAGCGCTTCTCATGCCTCTATTAAAAATCAATAGTTCCCTATGGGAGCCCATTGATTTGAATCAATGTCCCATCTGAAGACTTGCAGTGCGACTTGTGTGCTGAGCATCTTGAAGGGGAACCCCTGCCAAAATGAAAAAAAAATTGGTATGGGGTTCCCCCCCAAGATCCATACCAGACCCTTATACGAGCATTCAGCCAGGAAAGGGGGGGCGATCAAGTGCCCCCCCGGACCATACCAGACCCCATGCAATCAACATGGGGGGTGGGTGCTTGGGGCGGGGGGCCCTGCGCCCCCCCCAAAGCACCTTGTCCCCATGTTGATAAGGACAAGGGCCTTTTCCTGACAACCCTGGCCAGTGGTTGTCAGGGTCTGCGGGTGGGGGCTTATCGGAATCTGGAAGCCCCCTTTAACAAGGGGGCCCCCAGATCCCAGCCCCACCCTAGGTGAATGAGTATGTGGTACATTGTACAACTACCCATTCACCCAAAGAAAGTGTCATGAAATGAAAACACTGCACAGGTTTTTAAAGTAATTTATTAAATCAGCTCTGGTGTCTCTTCCGATGTCTTCTCCCTCTCCAGCTCTTCTCCCTCCTCCGGCGATGTCTTCTCTCTCTGTTCGTCTCCTTCTCCGGTTCTTCTCCTCTCTGTGCTGTCTTCTCTTCTCCCTCTTCTGCCAGGTCTTCTCTCTCCCCTGTCTGCTCGCTCTTTTGCCGGGTCTTCTTCACTGTCTTCTCCCTCTGTTCTTCTTCCGAGTTTGCCTTGACGCGCTCTCCCAGTGTAATGCTGGGTCCTTCGTGTGCCATGACTTATAAAGCCATGAGGTGGGACCACCCGTGATGTCATCCAGAGGCTTCACCCCCTTGTGACATCACTCTCCCATCATGCATCAGACAGTGATGTCACAAGGGGGCAGAGCCCCTAATGCTCAGCTGTACTTTTTTTATTTATGAAAATATTGCAACCTATGCAAAGTTAATCGGCTGTAAAGTCCTTCAGTATAATTAGCATGTTTGGGTTTACTTTTCCACTTATCAGGGAAGAAATGATAACAGAAATCAGCTTGGTTTACCATGATGTAAATGGGACATGACAGATCTACTGATCCCTGTCACTGTTATGTCCCAACCAGCCCAGCCCCCCACAGTTAGAACACACCCAGGGAACACTGCTAACCCCTTCACTGCCCACTGCAGCTTAACCCCTCACTGCCAATGACATTTATACAGTAATCAGTGGACATTTACATTTCTGAATTGCTGTATAAATGTCATTGGTGGCAATCCCACAGCGGCTGCTTATTCACACCAATCACTACCGTTATTGCACTATTGTCATATTATGCACAAGAAACAAATCCTCTCCCACATTACTACATTTAAAATCAGCCTAAAAAAAATAAACAACTAAAAATGTTTAAACTTAGCAACCTATAGGCAAGAAGGTATATATTTTTTAAAACTATATGTTTATACTTTCCTTTATGTTATCTTATCAGTACATTTACACAGGGTCATTTAAGGTCTTTCCCAGGCAGTTGTATTTAAAGGCGTCCCATGTACATGTAGCCTTAGCCACCTCCTGCACTGAGCAGCACTTGTGTGATGATGTCAACTCTTTTCTTAAAGGGTATTTTTCGATTAAAATATTTAGTTGCAAGAAATGAATAGATTCTTTAACCAGTTCAGATCCGCGCTATAGCTAAAAGACGTTACAGCTCGGCTCTGAAATACCCGGAGGATGTCCATGGACGTCCTCCTTTGTGCACGCTCATGCTCTCGCGGCCGCCGCACGCTGCGTGGGCGTGCCCGTGGGTCCGCCCGAGACCCGCCAATCACCATTAGCAGCTGCAGAACGGGGAACTGCCGATGTAAACACGGCGGTTCTCCGTTCTGTAAATGGGACATGACAGATCTACTGATCCCTGTCACTGTTATGTCCCAACCAGCCCAGCCCCCCACAGTTAGAACACACCCAGGGAACACTGCTAACCCCTTCACTGCCCACTGCAGGTTAACCCCTCACTGCCAATGACATTTATACAGTAATCAGTGGACATTTACATTTCTGAATTGCTGTATAAATGTCATTGGTCCCAAAAATGTGTCAAAAATGTCCGACATGTCCACTGCAATATCGCAGATCGCCGCCATTACTAGTAAAAAAAAAAAAATAGTAAAAACGCCATAAATCAATTCCCACAGTTTGTAGACACGATTACTATTGCGCAAACCAATCAAAATATGCAGATTGCAATTTTTTTTTTTACCAAAAATATGTAGAAGAATATATATTGGCCAAAACTGATAAATAATTTTTTTTTATATTTTTTTTTTGGATATTTACTATAGCAAAAAAGTAAAAAATATTGTTATTTTTTCAAAATCGTCGCTCTTTGTTTGTCTATAGCGCAAAAAATAAATACCACCAAAAGAAAGCTCTATTTATGCGAAAAAAAAAAAATTATTTGGGTACAGCGTCGCACGACCGCGCAATTGTCATTCAAAATGCGACAGGGCTGAAAGCCTAAAATTGGTCTGGGCAGGAGGGGGGTTTAAGTGCCCAGTAAAGAAGTGGTTAAAGTACTGGTAGGTTAGCCCAATGTTTTATTGTAACAATGTAAATATTCCATAAATCGCCTAGATAAAAAATATAATCTACATAACATTTATATACCACTAAATCTGGCTAATATTCCCTACACCTTGTACTCTTCCCATTGGGCCATGAAAATATTTGCCAACCTCATTGCATCTTTATCTTTCATCACCGGTTAGTTGGTGAAAAAAAACTATTATTAAATATGGGTAAGTGCCAATGTGAGGCATTTCAAAATATTATTTTTATTTTTTTTTAAGTTATTAACCCTTAGCTTCTAGGGTCATTCTACAGCTTCAAGTCACAATTGGCTTACATTTGCTGTAACTAGAAAGTGTTCTGGTTGGGACTTCATCCAAAACTTGCAGGGCATCTACATCTGCAAAAATGCAGGTGTAGATGTAACCATTGCTAGTAAAAAGGACCACCCCAGCCACCAACAGGAGACAGATGCCGCTTGTATGTTTGCAAGAGCCATAGATATGACAGCTGTTGTTCAATTACCCCCGGTTTAGTGATAACAAGCACAGTGAAACACAGCAAGGTTTTTGTTATGATTATTGTACACAAAATTTGCTTCTGATAACTAAAGTTTATAACTCATTCAAAGTAAAAAAATAATTCTGCAATTATGTTTCTTTTGTAAACATTATGTTTCTGGTGTAAAGCATTTTCTTTTATGTATCACTACAAAAACAAAAAAAACAAACACAAATTTAAAAAATGTACATATGCATAGTAAAAAAAAGTTGGACAACATTACCAATTTACCAAGTGAATCGGGTGGAAGAAAATCTGTGATTCCCAGTGAACCCTGCCTTGCATCAAATAGCAAGTTCTGACTCATGGGGCTTAATTTAAGGCAAATAGGCTGTGTACTTTACAAGGAAATTTTCCCTCAGCTTAGTGGATGATTGGAAGAATACCCAATCACGTGGATGGAAAATTTAAAAAACTATTTTTTTCTTGCACATGATTGGATGAGGAATGTCAACAGAGCTTCACCTCATTCACAAAGCTAAGGTAACATTCCCCTGCAAAGTAAATAGCTTATTTGTCTATTTTCCTTCGGTACATCAATCCTGTGCAATCTGATTTGCCCATCTCTGCTTCTGATCTACAGGTGCTTTTATTTTGGTAGAATCCAGAAGAGTTAAGCAGTATGCACTGAACCAGCAAATTTCAATCCATATATGGTCATGCCCGTTCGACAGACATCGATTTAAATGACTGACTTCTGTTGATCGGGCAAGGCTATATATGGATTGAATATCCCAGCGGGGAGGATTCCTCTGTCTACCTTGCTTTTGCGGATGGAGGAATCCAATCATTTTTTGTCGATCGGCCCTTTGGCCGATTAAAAAAAAGAGTCATCTGTGGCCAGCGTAGTAGCGGAAGCAGACGTTGGAGTGCATACTTTCTGAGATACTCAGTTGTAACATGTTTGTAAATCAGGAAAGCCAAAGTAAAGTCAGATCCCCTAATCTGCATACTTTTTTGGGGTCAGTGACTGATACCAATTGACTAGAACAGTGGTACTCAACCCTGTCCTCAAGTACCCCCAACAGGCCATGTTTTGGGAATTTCTCTTAGATAAAATAGCTGCCCAAAATACCAAGCCATTGACTCTAATTTAAAGCACCTGTGCAAGATAAAGGAAAACCTGAAAACATGGTCTGTTGGGAGTAATTGAGGACAGGGTTGAGAATCACTGGACTAGAAGAATGGTCAAGGGATTGGTAGCTTTAATTAGGAAGTTTAATTAGGAAGTTGTCACCTGGCCCAGGGATCTGCAGCTCCTATAGGCAGGGTTGGGCTCCCACACTCCTCAATATTCCTCAGTATCAATCCTTCATCACCTCACGTGACTTCTGCTGGGAGATCTCCCAGTAGAAGTCACGTGAGGTGACGAAATTGATAGGAGGGACTGGTGAAGCCAATGCATTAGGACGAGGATTGGTACAGAGGAATAGTGAGGAGTTTTGGAGTCCAACCCTGCCTATAGGAGCTGCGGATCCCTGGGACAGGTGACAGCTCTGCACAGACCACTCTTTTTATACACACAGGCGTTTTTATGACGTTTTACATGTGAGTGTTTTATGTACTGATTTGTTTTAATAAATATATGGTTAAATGGGATTACGAGATGTTGGCTGTTATTGTTATTCCTGCATGTAATCTGTGGAAATCGGTGGAGCTGTGGTGAAACTTCCATGTGAAGGACTTTAGTGTACTGATGAGTTCCCTGCTACACCTGGGCTGGATGAGTCTCATTCTCACAGATACCTGCTATTCAAAGGCGCTGTTCACACGCTCTTAAGGTGTGGGCACATCTGGTGGTGGGCACAGGGTGCTGTGTGGTAACACGGATAAATCCATCACAAGGAATTGTGCTTTAGCTAAGAGTCTTATTAGTGAAAGATCTGAGAGAAAGTTTGGAGAGCCGGATGTGTACTTATGAGGACAGTCTGGATTGAATATTGCACCAGAGCACTTTTTACATTTTTTCACTTATGAACTATGTGTTTATGAACTCCTGAATTTTAATATCTTTGATGATCTTTGATTAGAGGGATATATAGCAACTAACAAGGTCTCATTTCCAATTCTAACATGTTCTCTGTACAGCACTGTAAACATGTCAGGGCTTAATAAATATATGTAAGGAAAAACTGTAAAATTGGGTGCCACACTACCATTTACTTTCCTATAGCTATATATATATATATATATATATATATATATATATATATATATATATATCCCTGGCGACATCATTGATAGATGAAATGCATTGGGTGGGACTAAGGTCCATTACATCATTTTTTGCTAACATCACTTCTGGTTGGTGGAACACACGCAGGAGCTGAGTAGGAAGTATGGCAAGTGGCCCTTAGTACACTGAGATCCATGTTTGATGCTGGCATAAATATTATTTTAATGTGAGTGCGCACTGTGGATGTTTCTTGATCAGTTTAATAAAGAGTACTGCACATTGGCTTTCTCCTCTTGCTGTTTATCTTTTAAAATGATAGATATGGATACGGTCCTGCGTGGACCACTCAAAATGTCTGAGGAGTAGCACCCAGAAGAACCCGGGGAGAAGATACCGGTGCTGGCAAGGGACCTCAAGGGTCCCTAGAACAGCTAACCTAGTACTGATTTCAGATACATAAAAAAACACCAGATGCGCAGCATTTTTTCTGCCCTCATGCATTTTTTATTATTATTATACAGGATTTATATAGCGCCAACAGTTTGTGCAGTGCTTTACAATATTAGGGCAGACAGTACAATTACAATACAATTCACTACAGGAGGAATCAGAGGGCCCAGCTTGTTAGAGCTTACAATTTAGGAGGGAGGGTTAAATGATACAAAAGGGTAATAATTGCGGGGGATGAGCTGATTGAGAAAATAAGGAGTGTAGTTGTTAGGTGGTGGCAGGATAGGCTTCCCTGAAGAGAAATGTTTTCAGGGATCGCCTGAAGGTGGATAGATTTAGGGACAGTCTGACAGATTGGGGTAGGAAGTTCCAGAGGGTGGGAGAGGCTAGGGAGAAGTCTTGGAGGCGAGTATGAGAGGAGGTGATGAGGGAGCTGGAGAGCAGGAGGTCTTGGGAGGAGCGAAGAGGACGGTTTGGTTGGTATTTTGAGACTACAGTCCTGCTCACCATTATTGGCACCCATGAAGTTTATGTACATATTGTGGAATATCTACTGAAGGAAATGTATCAAATTAACCAACATATTACTACAGATAGCTTGTGTTTGACAAAAAACTGTAAATGATAAATAACATTTAAAAAGATAAACATTATGAGGAAAACAGAGAAAACCATAATGCTTGCCTTGTCAGTGGTATTGGCACCCTTTGCTGCAAATCAGTATGGAAACCCAATTTGGCTCACCTGTTGCAGATCTCAAATGAGGATCACCTGTGATGAATTGCCTCCACCCATGTGACCCAAATTAGCCAATAAATGAACATTTTGGTTTTATAAAAAGCCACCTGTTATTCCCTCTTCATGTGTGACAATGGTAAAGACAAAGGAGCTGTCTGACGACACCAGAAA
>BLSH010250654.1:433689-447333 GCA_018402905.1 Glandirana rugosa
CACCTGACAGTCATCAAAAATTGACTTAAAAAGAAAGTGATAAAATAAAAAATGTTAAGTAAAAAAATAATAAAAGATGTTAAATATCAAAAAAATGTTGTGAAAGAAAAAAAACCCTCACCTGTTACGGTAACAAAAAAATAAAATAAAAATTTAATAAAAATGTTAAAATGAAATATTAAAAAAACGCAAAAAAAAAATAGTGGGGACACCCCCCCCCCCCGAGCCGAGAAAGGGACTGGGGAATCTCTATCCTCAGCCCCTTTCTCCCTGTCTCAAAGGGGAGATGTTGGGGGTCTGTTTAGATCCATGACATCTCACCAAAGCCCCCCCCCCCCACAGGGGTGATAAAAAAAAAACGCAAAAAAATTATAAAGTAAAATTGTAAAAATAATTTAAAAATAAAATAAAAAAACAATGGCATTGTCCACTCCCAAAAAAAAGAAAGTGTTGTAAAAAAACTATAAATTGTAGAAAATAATAAAAAAATGAATTGTAAAAAATAAAATAGTGAAAGAAAAATTCAGTTAAAAACTACTGACAGTCCACGCTTCATCAGCGCCACCTATCATTGCCCATCAGTGCTGCATATCAGTACCACTGTCACATGACATTAAAAAAAAGTATCAGTAATCGGTATCGGCGAGTACTTGAAAAAAAGTATTGGTACTTGTACTCGGTCTTAAAAAAGTGGTATCGGGACAACCCTACCTGTCACCATATATTACTATCACAAGGGATGTTTACATTCCTTGTGATAGCAATAAAAGTGATCAGATTTTTTTTTTTAAAGGAACAGTGTTAAAAATAAAAAAATAAATAAAATTTTAAAAAATAAATAAAATTTAAAGAGCCACCGTTCCCGCGAGCTCGCGCAGCAAAGAAAACGCATACGTAAGTCGCGCCCACACTTGAAAACGGTGTTCAAACCACACATGTGAGGTATCGCTGCGTTCGCCAGAGTGTGAGCAGTAATTCTAGTAAAAGACCTCCTCTGCACCTCTAACCTGGTAACCGATAAAAATTTTTAAAGCGTCGCCTATGGAACTTTTTAAATAACGGACTTTGTCGCCATTCCGCGAGTGCGTGCAATTTTCAACCGTGTCATGTATGGTATCTATTTACTCGGCGTAACATCCTCTTTCACAATATACAAAAAAAATGGGCTAACTTTACTGTTGTCTTATTTTTTAACTCAAAAAAGTTAAATTTTTCCAAACAAATTGCGCTTGAAAGACCGCTGCACAAATACCGTGTGACAAAAAGTATTGCAATGATCGCCATTTTATTCTCTAGGGTGTTTTAAAAATATATATATATATAATGTTTGGGGGTTCTAAGTAATTTTCTAGCAAAAAAAATGTTTTTAGCTAGTAACCAACAAAGGTAAAAAAAGGGGCCCGGTTGGTAAGTTGTTAATATGTGTCTAAATAAGAACAAATATACAGCGCTTGCAAGTGGTAAAGTGCATAAATACAAACAGTGCAGTCTTAATATAGTCCAAGATACGTGAAAGCAGCTATATATAAAGTGAAAAAAATCATCACCTAATAGTACATAAACAAATATACAACGCTTACATAAACTTCAAATGATAAAGTGCATAAGTACACAGTGCAAAAATTGATATCGTCCAAAAATACGTGAAAAAGTGCAAAAGTGCTTAAAAGTGCTTTCTCTCTTCAAGGTGCCAAGGTGCTTCAAAAACGTGTGGGGTGTCTCCCCCCAGGCATCCCTACTCACCAAAAGCTTTTCAGTCTGGGGGTCTGGTCAGGCTTAGTTGCGGTCAGATTTCTCTCAGGCAACTGGCCCTGGGTACGAACGTTTGGAATGACCAAAATCCACAAGGTGCTCCACAGGGATATAATTATAAGAGAAGAGGGGGGACCACAATAGTGAAGTACTGCAAACTGATAGTTTATTCGCGCAAGAAAATCAAAGTACTCACAAAATTGCCCATAGCCTATGGCGCCCCTAGTGATCGCTTCCCTATAATACAGTATTTAATAGATATGTTTGTATACCTTCTTATTATCATTTTTTTCTGCATTTGTATAGCACAGTAACACTTATATATCATTTTATAAAATATATTAATGATGCTTTGCTTCCTTTAATTGTTTCTATTGTGATTATTTTTGTTGTGATGGTCCTGCCGCTTGCCCAGATGTTCCTATTGTTCCATCGGGGTGTCACGGACTGGCACATGTTCCCCTTCTGGCAAAAGTGCAGCATCCCTCGAGCGCAACCTTATCCGCCTCCCTGGCGATACGTCCGCTCTTGTGCGGTCTATGCTTGGGCGTCCGACGTGCGCCACTCGGTAGGGCTTATAGGCAGGGCGCCCCTGCCTTAATTAGCATTAAGTGGACCCCAGGGAGCGTGGACCTTGTTCAGACCCTAGGTGAGTGGCGTGTCGGTTTGGCATTGCCCATTCCTTCATACCCTAGATCGGGCACGCTTGGATTTCAAGGTTTATTAATCTCTTGGGTACATGCACCCACAGCCTTATCAACGCTATTTGTTGAAAGCCGACCCACATCACCTTGTGGCTGGTGTCCCCCCTGGATCTGAGCTTTGACGCTACAAATTTACCTTCTAGGTACCTATTACATTACATTGCTCATTTTTTGTGAATGACTGGGTGATCCCACTTCACTTCCTCTTTGGTCTTATGTCCGGTTTTCCTGCGCATTCCCGGCAGTGGGACCCCCCCTTCCCCCTCCTTTCCCTTCCCCCTTTACCTTCCTCCCCCCCTCCCCTCTCCTTCCCTCCCTCCCTTCCCTTCCCCCACCTGTCCCCCTTTTCCCTTCCCTTTCCCTCCCCCCCTTCCCCTTTTTCCCCCTAGTCCATGACCTATATTGGGTAATCTTCCAATCTTTATATCTTGGTATAGGATTTTCCTATTTTTCTCCATGCATAAATACCCCACCTTTGCCGATGAGGGACATTTAGTGCGCCTGTGTTACCCCTGTTGGTGCTGGAAATGTGGGTAAGCGACAAGCCATTACTGAAACATATTCCCCTTTCTATGTTATGTATTCTTTGTATGTTATAATATTGTTAATGGTTATATCCATTTCAATGTTATGTTGAATATTGTCTATTAATTTCATACTTCTAATTGTTGTAGATATTCCTCCTGATGAAGCGGTTATCCGCGAAACATGTAGAGGTTACATAGTATCTACACCCTAACACCATCTGAGTCAACTTCCTGTCTCTCCCTCTACCCTCTATGTGGGTGTGTGGTATAGAATGGTGTATACATTCAACCAATTTTAATGCATGTTTGTCAATATGTATTGTATTTTACTTATTTCTCCATTGAATAAAATTTGATGTAATTTTAAATTTTGCTTTTGTATTTACGAAGTATCTGTATGGTGTCACAATAGTCCAAATTTGTTGTTCTATGGGTGTGGATTGAGGACTCCTTACCCTTACCCCTACATTTCCATTACTATCTATGGACGAGACACCTTAAAATTGTCATACCCTTGACTTAGCCTGTTGAGATACTCAATCTGCACAGACATTAATAATTAGCTTCATGAAATATCATAAATTCTCGGTTATGCCCCATTTGCCCCATGTGAGATTGCCTAGTGCTGGAGCACCCTATTTGCTAGGTGGAACATAGTTACAGAGAAAGTAATTTGCCTGGGAGCATTGGGAAGTTTTGGTGGCACTTTCAAGGGGATAACTGTAATGTTGAAGGTAAGGTCTAATGCCTTATGTTGCCTATTATTTGTTATTAGGTTATCTTGGGACTTTTCAATCTAGTACAGCCATGTCATTTAGTATTCTTTATTTGAAGAACAGCAAACACTCACTCAAGCCTTATTCTGATCAGTGTACTAGAATTAATTTGGATGCAGTTCGATGATAGAACTAGTGTTGGAAAAATGGGCAATTCATTCACTATAAATTCTGTCTCTGTGTTAATAGCATCACCATTGTCTTTAGCAGGCACTGACATATTAGGGTTATTTTATCAATGAAGTAAAGGCTGTTCACTTACAAAAGTGAATTTGTAAAGTGAATTTTAGTAAACGGGACAAGCCTCTGCTCCCTTTGAATACAAAATCATGTTCAAGATAAATTTAAAACACCAGATTTTTGCTAGCACATGGCTCCTTGATTGAAATGAACACGGCTTAACCTTACGTATTAAACTCAGTGAACCTTCACTTAGCAAAGTGAAGGTTGACTTTTCTAAGGAACAGACGTTATTTCTTTAGCAAACCCCAATGACTTCAGCTATTTCTGATCAGTGATCTGAAAAAAAGTATGCAGATCAGAAGTTGCGACTTCACTCTTACTTTTTAATCCGTAACTTTTTTGGGTCATTGACTCAGAAAGCATCAAAGCCAAAGACGATTCATATTCTCAGTAGCTCAGCACTGGCACCCACAAACTTGCAGCAGTGAGTTTTAAGCTAGACACTTTGTGATCTCAGTTTCCTTTACTTGGAGCTGGAGCAAAGACATGAAAGAAATACTTATTTTACATAAGGAATATTCATTATAGATGAAAGCTTAGGGTGTTGCCATGAATAGGCCAAATATGTTATTATAAAAATTTTATTATACAAAATTAACTAAAAATAACAAAAATGTAGATTCAAAACTGCCAGGATAACACAAAAACAAAAGCAATTTAAAAATAAGAAGGCCCTCATAGCCACCATATATGCCACCTTAATAATGATTCAGTTTAAATATTACTAAATTATAAACAGTCGTTCAATGTATATCATGGATTATCGAGTCACTTCATTAGCCAAACCACAGAGATTTGAGGTCGAAATTCACTTGTAATAATGCTAAGGGAGTATGTATATACTGCTCCAAGATGATTATGATCAGGTCGCTATATATAATATGTGCATATTTGTTATATGGGCCAATTACATCATCTTACACACTTGTATAAAGCTGGTTAGTCAATAACACATTGCAGATCAGAACTGATTACAGATGTGGAAATATGGGACAACTTGGGAACTAGCGACCACAGAATTATTACATTCTGCATAAATCATAGGAAAGGGAGGCATGAGGGGAGTACAAGAACACTAGATTTCAAAAGAGCCAACTTTTCTAAACTGCGCTCAGTGATGCAAGGTATTAACCACTTCCAGACCGCGTCAGGTAGATTTACTGCTGCAGAGTGGTGGCGTAACGCGAATCGCCGCCTATAAATGCCAATTTGCGCAGGCGTGGCTAGGGGCGAGCGTGTGTCTCCCTCAGTGTGTCCGCTTACTACACAGGAGGAACAGGGAACCGCCAATGTAAATACAGCAGTTCCCTGTTCTGACATGCGGCATGACAGAGATCTACTGATCCATCAGTTAGATCTCTCATGGCCCTGCCAGCCCAGCCCCCATACAGTTAGAACATGCCTAGGGAACACAGTTAACCCCTAGATCGCCCCCTACAGTTTAACCCCTTCCCTGCCAGTGTCATTTATACAGTAATCAGTGGCTATTTTTAGCTCTGATCGCTGTATAGATTTCAACGGTCCCAAAAAAGTGTCAAAAATGTCCAACATGTCCGCCGCAATATCGAGGTCCCAATAAAAATCACAGATCACCACCATTACTAGTAAAAAAAAAAGTAAAAATGCCATAAATGAATCCTCATGGTTTGTAAACGCGGCAACTTTTGCGCAAACCAATCAATATACGCCGATTGCTAATTTTTTTTACCACAAATATGAGGAAGTATATATATCTGCCAAAATTGATGAATACATTTGTTTTTTCATATTTTTTTTTGGATATGTATTGTAGCAAAAAGTAAAAAATATTGTTTTTTTTCCAAAATTGTCGCTCTTTTTTTGTTTATAGCGGTGATCAGAAGTGACGCAGAGGAGATCAAATACCACCAAAAAAAAGCTCTATTTGTGGGGAAAAAAAAGGACGTCAATTTTGTTTGGGTACAATGTCGCATGGTCGCGCAATTGTCAGTTAAAGTGGTGCAGTGCTGAATCGCAAACAGTGCTCTGGTCCTAAAGTCGGAAATCCTTCCGGGGCTGAAGTGGTTAAGTGGGACCAAATCCTCGAAGCATTGAACATTGAATCATTGAACATTAAAGCATTGAGGAAAAATGGGAATGCTCTAGGAATATATTAAATAAATGTATCACAGGATGCATTCCATGTGGTAATAAATATAGAAGAACAAAGGTTAAACCAAAACGTAAAATGTCATATGAAGGACAAAAAAATGGCCTTCAAAAAGTACAAAGCGGAGGGGTCAGTGTCAGCATTCCAATAACACAATGTATACAGTGTCATGTGTAAGAACGCAATCAGGACAGCTCAAAAAAAGACTATGAGAGATACGGAGCAGAGGAGAGTAAAAATAATCCCAAGAAGTTTTTTAAATATATTAACAGTAAAAAGACGAGGATTGAACACATAGGCACCATAAAGGATGAGGAAGGGAAGGTGGTTACAGGTGACAAGGAGAAGGCAGCTGTACTAAATGCTTTCTTCTACCCAGTCTTCACAAAGGAAAAGGAGGGGTATACAGACCATGACAGTATTGTTAGCAACACGCCACAGGATCTACCCTTGTGGCTAACAGAGGATTAGAGAAGCTTAACATAAATAAATCACCAGGACCAGATGGCTTACACCCGAGAGTCCTTAAAGAACTTAGTTAGGTTATAGCTAGACGGCTATTCCTAATCTTCCTGGACAGCATACTGACGGGATTGGCACCAGCTGATTGGCGAAAAGCCCACATGGTACCAATATTCAAGAAAGGGCAGAGATCTATTCTAGGGAACTATAGGCCTGTCAGTCTAACGTCGGTAGTTTGTAAACTATTTGAGGAGATGATAAAGGGCCATATCCAAGAATTTGCTGATGAAAACAGTATCATTAGCAGTAATCAGCACGGGTTTACGAAAGGTCGCTCTTGCCAAGCCAACCTATGAATCTTTTATGAGGAAGTGAGCTGCCATCTGGACAAAGGTAGGCTGGTGGATGTGGTGTATCTGGATTTTGAAAAAGCATTTGATACAGTCCCTCAGAAACGCTTCATCTACAAGCTGAGCTCTGTGGGCATGGACCATAGGGTAGGCACCTGGATAGAAAACTGGATGAATGGTCTAGAGTGGTTAGTGGGGTACCCCAAGGCTCTGTCCTGGGACCATTTCTATTTAATTTATTTATAAATGATATAGAGGATGGGATAAATAGCTTGATCTCAGTATTTGCTGACGACACAAAAATATGCAGGGCAATAACAACACAGCAGGATATAGAAACTTTACAAGAGGACCAGAATAAATTATTGGAATGGGCTACTGCATGGCAAATTGGTAAATGTAAGGTAATGCACTAGGGGGGTAAAAATATAAACGCAAGTTACTGTTTAGGGGGAGAATGCCTAGGGGCTTCCAGGATGGAGAAGGATCTAGGGGTCCTAGAAGAAAATGATTATTCTGCCACTTTATAAAACTCTGGTTCGGCCACATCTGGAGTATTCCGTCCAGTTCTGGTCACCAATCCTCAGAAAGGATGTGCTGGAGCTGAGGAGAGTCTAAAGAAGGGCAACTAAATTAATATGGGGACTGGAGGACCTCAATTATGAGGAACAACTACAAGCGCTAAATTTGTTCTCCCTGGAGAAGAGATGCCTGAGAGGAGATTTGATAGCGATATACAAATACCTCAATGGTGAACCTGTGAACAGTGAATGGTGAACGGTCAACCTTACCAACTATGTAGATCAAATTAAAAGCAGAAATGTATGTAGCACAACAAACAAAGCACAGCAAAGAGCATTTATCTGAAAAATATCCATAAATACTTAGAAACAAAGCATGCGTAAATGAAGCTTGCATAATAATAGTTCAGTTGGTTAGTTAAAGTGATTGTAAAGGTTTATTTTTGTTTTTTAAATAACAAACATGATATACTTACCTGCCCGATCCTCCTTTTATGGGGTCCCCCGGTGGTGCTCCTGGCTCCTCCTTTTCTTGAGTGCCCCCACGAGGAGCTGCATTCCATGGGGGCACTCATGCGGGTGCGCTCCCGAGTCCTGCTGTCTGCGTCCATTGATGCAGACAGCGGGACTCGGCCCTGCCCCCTGGCTTCTGTGACACTGGATTTGATTGACAGCAGCGGAAGCCAATGGCTCCTGCTGCTATCAATCTATCCATTGAGGACCCGAGACAGTGGCTGGAGCTGCTGGGCTTGTCCCCATCACTGGAACAATTTGGTTCAGGTAAGTGTTAGGGGGGCTCTGGGGGTCAGCTGCAGCACAAAAAGTTTTTCACCTTAATGCATATAATGCATTAAGGTGAAAAACCATGAGGGTTTACAACCCCTTTATAACCCCTTTAATGGTGCTAGTAATAGTAAATATTTATTTGAATACCCAATTTAGAAGTAAAGTACAATAATAAAGCTCTCAAGAAAGGTTTTGTAAAGTGGTCAAACAAACCTTATGCAAATGTTTGCTTGTAACGGCTTTCTAAGTTGCAGAAGTCCAAGAGGTCTTGTAAGGCATGAATGGAAGAGGAGGCAGCAGGTAGCAACAAGGGTCCCACTATGGCCACACAAATTGTCACCATTAAAGGCACTTTTCTCAAGCAGAAGCAGGGCATTTCGATGTGTTTCTTCATCATTATAGGTGATACATTGTGCAGCCTAAAAATAGTGCCATGTTAGTGACAGCATGGTGCTTGTGGTACTCTTTGCAATTCATACCCCTTTATGTAAGTGACCTAACATTGCATGTAATGTCACACGTTACAATGTCAGATTGTCCCTCTTTGATATGCATTGCATCATGAATTGCAAACAGGAAAATTCCCCAAATGTGAAAACAAATCCAAACACCAATTCCAAATTCAAGAAGTTCCAAAAAAATTCTCAAAATAGAAGAATGTCTAGAATTATACCAAAAATGAACACAAAAATGAATATATATTCTCTCTAATTTTTCTGCACTATATTCAGCAAGTCTGGAAAATAAAATAAGATTTGAAGGATACAGGCAAAGTTGACAAATTCTTAAAGAGTAACTCCACTGGTGATCAATGTACATTGCGGGGATATTAAAAAAAACTTTTGTTGCAGATTCCTACCTGTTTCTACTCTGAAGAAATAGCTACTTTTTTTTATCACAAAATGAAATACAAATTAAAAGGCCATTTTTAATAATATTAAATTACAATATGGCTTGAGTAGCAATTGTATGTGTTACCCTTTAAGTCTAGGAGGGGGGACCTTAACCTTAAGCCTATAGATCCATCTACTTTTCAATATTAGTACGTCTCATTTTCTCTCACATTTATTAATTCTGTCTAAAATCCAAAATAAAGAGGGGGGGGCACCATGATCATTGCGCTCATAAAGAATATGAAGAGCTAGGGGTGATCTCAAGTTACCTGCAAACAGTTTTCTTTTTTTGCTTCCTCTTCATAAACTATCTGAACAGTTTCTGAAGACATATTGATACTGGCCTAATAAGTCATAAACCCCATGCATGGGGAATATTCATATAAATTGATTCAACACCCAGAGAAACCAAGATTATCTCAGGAACAATTATATATCTCAAGATCTGAAGAAGATGTGGGATATCCTGAATATATGACATGTTTAACCACTTGCTGACCAGCTCATGCAGATATACTGTGGCAAGTTGTTCGGCTAGTGCGAACCGCCATACCTCTACGTTGGTTCATGCATGTGGTATAGCGGGCGCGCGTGCACACGCTGCTCGCCGCAGGAGCTCGTCCAGTGGACTCAATGTCGACCGGCAACCCTCGATCGTCGGGTACAAAGGCAGAATGGGGATCTACCTTTGCAAACAAGGCGGATCCCCGTTCTGCCAGATGACATGGCAGAGATCTTCTGTTCAATGTATTCAGGAACAGCGACATTGAATTATTGAACCACACTCAAACATCTTCCTTTTTTGCCTGTGAATACTTTAAGATAGTTTTTCTTGCAAAGAAGTTCACATCTTTGATAGCCACAAATGTGTCGATATTTGTGGAGACAGAAACTGGGGCTTCTTTGTAATACTGCGTTTTCCACTTAAGACGGGTCTGGAGGACAAATTGATAATCAGATTTTCATTATCTTTCAAAATATTTTTAAATAAAATGGTTCCATTGTCCCCTTTTTGAAATAGCACCTAAGTTTGAATTTTGTGACGAAAAATTTAAATATGGAAGATTCTTGACCGAAAGGAACAAACAATTGAGTCAACTGAATGTTTGGTAAAACAATAGATGAAGTATTTGTGGAACAAGAAGAGGAGGAAGAATCCCAAACAATTGTGGATATTGAAGACGTCCTGTGAAAGGTATGGGAAAGTGTAATTTGAAAAAAATGACCCTGTATTTTTGTGCTTTCTCAATTACTCAGTATGGTAATATGACTTGACAATGCTGATGCATTTCAAACTATGTAATTTAAAGAAAGGTGGCTGAGATAAAACGAAGGTCACATAAACACTTTGAACACTTCTTAATTTAACAACCTCATGGGACCCAGGCAATTTTAGAGTGATTTTAAAGGGATGACAGAAGTATACATTTTATAAATGGTAGGTGTTTCAGTATATAAACACAGCCACTCTACAGGGGTACGCATGTTTTTTTTAAATCATATTCTTTTTATTGAAAATTCTTTACCTGCACACACTAAACAAGTCCTGTCATTGAATAAAATACAACACATAGCATTTTTAATATACAGTGTGTGCGATGTTACAAAGTAAATTAACCAATAAAGTTTACATTGTCTATACCCAACTAAACATTAGGTCATTATATAATTCACAGATTCTTAGCTTTTCTTCTAGTACAGTGGAGCTCACAACAGTAACCAATACGTGCCAGTTTACACCTCTTTCTCCAGACACTTCTCTTTCCTTTCCACTCCGGGTCCTAACAGTTAGGAAAATACACTATTACATTTGAAGCAATCTGTCAAGTTGTTGGGAATCAAGCCCCAAAGTTTCTAACCAATTCTAGCATATTTTTTCTAATTTTTTAGGCAAGTTGCCACATTGTTGCATCAATTTTTCACGTATCAAAGTGGAATTCACCTGTTCTATCCTCAATTTTTTCTTTGCGGGATTATTGGTGGTGATTGGGGTGCAATCATTTTATGTGTGACATACAATAATCTTGTCTTTGCTATGAACATGGCTGGCTGATACACCTCTGTATCTAGTGCTCCTGGTAAGCACATTAGAGCATCTGGAGCTACAGTGCTGCCAAATACCGATGAGATAGTGTCAATTATTTGCATCCACAATTTGGTCAATTTTGGACATCTCCATAATATGTACTAAATCCATGTGATATTGGGTACATTTGGGACATATGGAAAAATCTCTCTTACCCCATTGGTGTAATTGTATGGTAGTTTTTTACCCTGTGTAAAATGAAAAGTTGGGTCCCCACTGTAAAATGTTGTGTCAGGGGTACACATGTTTCATCAACAAGCACTTAATGGTATTTTATTGTATTGTTATTGCGCTGAGAACCAATTTAGACCTACAAAACCACTGGCAAATCAGGAGCTAATGAAAAAAAAATTGCTCCAATTCATCTCTACATCTTACGATGTCACCACCACAGCTACAAGGAAAACCTGTGATATTGTCTTAACCTTTCCAGTTACATTAAATACGGATCATGTAATATATGCATACTTATTTAGTTATAAATAATGTATATCTAGAACCAAAACTTTTATTGTACTTTTGGATAGTGTATGGAATGGTTAAAACCCGTCAGTATTTTTTTTACTGTCTTTGTCCTGTTAGAGAATTATCCCTTCAGTTTCTACCCTAAAGTTAGAACAGGACCTGAGAGGAAATATTTTATACTAGGTCTTTCCTCTTCCCCTGACAAACATATCATGGGCTAAAACGCCTTCACAATCTATCCAAAACTAAAAAGTAATAGGGTTTGGCTTTAGATCGTGTTCATCTTTCATGTGTCAAACTAAGTCAAAATGCAATCAAAAAGCTAAAAACATAGATTAAATACATATGTGTGAACTATTTTCCTTGGCAAAATATTTGTAATTCTGTTCAGCTAGCACACCATAAAGGAAATAGAGATCCCGGACATCCTTGCAAACTACATTGTAGTTAATCAATACAACTAGGTCCAGAAACCAAGCCATCCTATGAACTGATAATTTTGGAGCAGTAGTACCCCGTGCTCTCCCCTTCCAAACATATTCACTAATGACTCCTTTCAAAGCAACAAAGCTCTTTATTTGCTTAGAATGCAACCCCTCCCAGTATGATTAATATAGTACAGGGGATGCTCTTATCAAGAAGTGTTGGTAGCACCCAAAGTGAGAATATGTTAGGATATCCAGCAACCGTAGGGATAACCAGCACTTAAGGAAGCAGAGACCAGACTGGATACAATTTAAGTAAGATTCATTAATAATGAAACAAAACCCCATCCAACATGAGGCAAACAGTATACAACGCAAAGGTGAAAATATATCTGAACAGTGCACCAAGTGATAGAAAACCTAACTAGCAAACTAACTATAATACAATATAAACTAACAAAGGGGAAGCCCACATAAACAGGGTAAGACTGGAGAAGCAGTGTGTGATAGACTCACATGGGACAGAGGCTTTTGGAGGGGACTGAATGCCAGCCTCTTACCTACTGATTATGGGCCCTGGATTTTAAGGAACACTACTCTTGGTGAGGTGTATGCCTGGCGGACCCTTGCGGTAATGTTACTTTGGATTCAAGTATATGTCTCCCCAAGACACACAGATTCTGAGTCTCTAGGCCTCAGGTCCCTGTGTAGGGCCTAACTGCCTTATTGCCAATAGTGACTGCTTCACACTGTTGGGACTCAAAGCAGACATTGATGTCTTCAACTCAGGCCACCTGTCTATGATTGCCTGCTATAATGTCTTTATTGTAAGTAGGCTATTGTGGCTTCTAAGGGTCTTTCCTCCATTGTTTATTGTGCTAATTAACTCAGCTATTGTCTTCTGAGCTAGGAGACAACAAGTCTGACTTAAAAGATCAGACCTCTGAGTCACCTAGGCTGGTTAAATGACTAGTAAATTAGCTCATGTTAATTATGTTTCTGATTACTGTTGTATTGTTAGGGTTATCTGATCAGGAGGGGAATGGGGGAATGGTATCGCGCTTAGGATTTAAGAAAGTGACTCAGCAGCTGCCCTCCAATAACTCCCTCCCTCAGGGGGGATTTATAAGGATCAGTATGTGAGGTTGGATGTGGCGCTATCTGAGCGTGTATATAAAGTATATGTTAGGTAAAGTGCTAGTATGGTGTGTTAATATAGGTTAAAATATTTTGGAAAAGTTGTGTCTGAAACCAGTTTTAATAAAGTGCAAAAGTGCTACTGTGTCTTCCTGTGTATTTCAATATTCCATAAACTTAATAATAAAGGTATATGTAAAATAAAAAATAAATCTGTATGTGCAACTGTGCAATTGCATACACCTTACAACTTCCAAGAAATACCATTGAATCAACCTGAGTCTCATTAGTGATGAGCTGCTATGTTTAAAAGTTCTGTGGGATTCAAAAGTTCATGTCTTTCCATATGCATAAAATACAGTTCATATATCACAAGTCCCAGGTATCCT
>BLSH010250654.1:448234-460056 GCA_018402905.1 Glandirana rugosa
AGGACTAACAAAGGAATAAGATTACACTGCCTGGGGCCTGGGGGAAACAACCCATAAAGGCGGTTCTTCGACGAAGGGTTCGAGAGATCTTGTGCTCTGGACAGTTAGACCGATATCATGGGGTTATTGATCCGTTATGGTCAAAACCTCATTTGGTCTTTATTCTTGACAATTAACCTTGGTCTTATGTCCGAATATATGTGAACTCTTTCTGTAAGAGGGGAGGACTAGTCATACACTCCAACCTACACCGCGATAGACTCGCACATATATTTCATATACAATCCATTTCACGATCATACCACACAATTATATCCAATTTTATAAAACCTTTTCAACACAGACTTTGGTCAAAATTATTTCACGTTTTCACGATGACACAGAAGGACACATAAAAACTTTTCCAAAATATTTTAACCTATATTAACACACCATACTAGCACTTTACCTAACATATACTTTATATACACGCTCAGATAGCGCCACATCCAACCTCACATACTGATCAGGAGGGGAGAATGTCTTTCTCAAGTGTATATAAGCCTGTATTCTGGTTCCAATTAACAGTTCTTATTTCTGGTTTACTCCAAAACTGGTATTGCCTAGTTATTGGGGTACTATAGCCAGATTGACAGGTCTCGTGTTCTAGAGAGCTTGGGAAGCAGCTTCTTGGCGGAAATACCCAACAAAGGGGGTCCGGGGTCCGTCACATTAGAATAAGGAAACAATCAGGAAAGGGACCAGAAGTGGGACCAGGAACAAGGAGAGCAGGTATGAGGTAGCAGGGTACAGGATGCATGTAATGCACAGAAACAGTAATGGCATCACAGCAGGAATCAGGATCAATCCACAACCAGGTATAAGGCTGACAAGAAAAAAACACTAATGTATTGAAGGAAGCTAGGGTGGGGATTATATACCTTCGCAGCAGCCAGTGTCAGGCATCAATGATTACTCAGGTCTGCTGGCTTTTGGGAAACACCCTCTGGTGGCCACCAGAACTATGTCATTCAGCTCTGGGAACCACAGTGCCACTAACAAGTGATCTAGGTCCTGACAATAGGCCAAACTGTGCCCACTCCCCATGAGATAAACTACTTCAGCAGCATGGGTTGAAAAACCTTGCATTTTTGCACGGCCCTCCTGCTGAACCCCTTGGACTATCTCTGTTATTAGGACAGGATTTTCTGGTAATTGTATTGTCATTTTAACCACTTTGCCGATGCAGGTAGACATACTTGTATGTCCTCTGCTCTGGCCACTCTTGTGCATCTGCTAGAGTGTGCAATGGCGTACTCTGTTATTGCCAGGTACATAACCAATGAAATTGGTCCTGTACCATGTGATTGCTTTGTCAAATCATAGCAGTGACAAATGTTAAACAAAGAAAGCATCGGCTCTCTGTCCTTGCACAGATTGTCTGTGAGAGAAGAGAGAGACATTTGTAGCATTATGTGAGTGATTCAGTGTTTTGTGACATTTATCTACTCAAAAACACCAGTGAAGCCAGCTTACAGTGTCCCTGATTGCTAGCCCACCTGTGCAAAGTGCCAATAAACAGTGCAACCAGTCACCTGTCCCAGTGCCCCCTGTCACAGCATCATCGGTGCAGACAGCAATGTTTTACTTTTTTGCTAGCGACACCAGTAAGTGTCACAAGACCAGTGCCCCCAGCCAATCTTCCTGATTTCATACTTGTATTAGTGACGCCAAACAAGTGTATGCCATCACCAGAGTGAGTGAAGCCGGCAATGCTGTTATGAACCCAGCCTAATACTATACACTGTCGCTGTACTAATGACACTGGCTGGGAAGGGGTTAACATCTATGGGTGATCAAGGGGTTAAATGTGCGCCTAAAAATGTTTACTGTGTGTGTTATGTGCTGCTTTTACTAAACGATTGTGCTTAAAAAAAAACAGCAAGATCGCCTGTCAGTGTTCTGTTATGTATTTAGAGTGTTATACTGTCCTCCATACAGTAGGGGGAAGCATTGTAACATATGTTCACTTCTCTATTGTTCTTGGCAGAGATATATTCTGTACACAACTATTGTTTCCATTATTCCTGTTCCTGTTTGTTTTTCTGTATGTGGTATTAATATTAACAAAAACAGTCGCGCTAAACAAAGTAAAATAAAAAGGGTGAGGAAATCTTCCTATACAGTATATTTATAGTCCGTATAGTAGGCAGTCAATTAATAAGTGACAGAAAAGTGTATAATCCCAATACAGCAAAAACAAAAATGTGGAAAAAATCTGTGGTGAGCAAAGAAAAAGTTCTAGATGTGGTCTTTAAATCCAAGATGTATCCGCCATAGCCGTGCAGATATCAGTCTTATGATCTCCCGAGAGAATCACCACCACCAGTTAGCATGCACACCTTGTGGTACAATGAGAAGGGGTACTCTTACTGGAGTTAGTTGACTCACTATCCCTAGTGGGTCAAATAAAGCAAGCAGCTATACCTGCTGCAAGGTCTAGTTGAGACACTCTCACTTTCCCGGATCAAATCTTGATAAACCATGCGGGGTATAAAATCTGTGTCTCACCTCTCCAAACGTTCATGTCATAAGGGAAGAAGGGAACGCCAATAGTGTAATTCCATACAAATATACTTTATTAAAACTACAGATGGGTACTTACAAACAGATGTAAAAACAACGCGAAATGTAAAAGCCGGCATCCGAACTGTACAGCATATACGATCGCCCGTCCTTCCGGGTGTATGGAGTGGTGACGTCAGCACGTATCTCCGCCCTACATGTTTCGTCAGAGATGACGTCTCCCTGGGACATGGGCGACGTGCTGATCCGTCACCTTATATATACAGACTGGGACTTATACAGAGTTCCGGTCGCCATTTTCCAGGAGTTAGCAAGTCAGCTAGTGGTTAAACTAGACTGGCAAGCCTGGCAAGAAAAGTTCTCGATTATAAAAACATCAAACTAAACACAAGAAGTTAAGGCTGATAAATTCCCAAATCCAATGAAGGTCTTTGGCACAACCCTATAAAGGGTAATCCAACACCCACATTGGCTCACGGCAGCCATTTTAATGAAGCCCATTCAGATTAATACACATTTAAAACACTATAGGGTCGTAATTCTTATACTCACTAGAGACATCAAAGTCTTCTAGCGAAAATGTCTACATCCTCAATAAAACAATCACGAACAGCATAAGGGGCCTGAAATGAAAAACATTAAAAACAAGGAAAAAGGAGGAATGAAAAAAAGGAGGAATGAAAAAAATACCCAAAATATAATAAACATGGCCTCCAAGTTAATACACATATTCATCGTCACCATTTGAGAGCATATTAATTACTATCATAGTGGTGATGACTAGATGGGTCATCAAAAGACTAAACTAAAATGAATGAATTTTCTTAAAACGGCACATTATAAAAAATTGGCACCCGGGGGCACACAACTGTATCTCAATAGATAGTATGTGACGCCCCCAGGGTGGTAATTCTCACCACTAAATTTAACCCCTCACTAGACAAACCAAATAAGGGAATGATAAAAACAAGAAATGGAGAAGAATATCTCCAATCAAAATCACATGGTAAAATTCAAAAAGTAAAAATCAACAATCAATAGGTTAGGACATAGGCATCTGATATATCCTATTTGTATTATATTTTTTAGGAATTATCAAGAAACGCATTGATCTCAACATCAACGTTGAGACTAAAAGGCTTCAAACTCCGAGCTCTGAATATCCAGCCCATTTCTAACTTGGAGATTTCCCTCCATTTAGATCCACCCCTCCAATGCATTTTTAAAACATCTATACCCAGAAAGGAGGTACCTTCCAGGTTCCTATCATGAACCTCCAGGTAGTGTCTCGAGAAGGGATGTTTAATGAAACCCCTCCTAATATTCTCTATATGTTCCTGCAGTCTAACGTGTAGAGGTCTAATGGTCCTACCAATATAATGGAGCCCACATGGGCAGGTAATAGCATAGACCACGTTAGATGTATTGCAGGAAATACATAACTTAATCTGAAAAGATTTGGAGATAATATTAGAATGAAAAGACAAGGTTTTTCTTTCCTTGATATTATTGATCTGACAGACACTGCATCTTCTACATTTATGGAATCCTACTATATTCTGAAAGAAGGACAGCTTGACTTGGGGAGGGTTACAAACGCTTGGAGCTAAAGTATCTCTCAACTGACTGTGCTCTTTTGAACACCACTTGAGCTCTTTCCGGTAATGTAGGTCCTAAAATGGGGTCACTTTTTAATATGTGCCAGTGTTTGACAACCAGCTTTTTAATTGCATAATGTTGAGAGGAGAACTTTGTGATGAAGGGTAAAGCTGGTGGTTGCTTCCTGGTCTGATCCTTAGGTTTCTCAACCAACAGATCATCCCTATTGATGGTCTCAACCTCAGCCAAAACTCCTTCCAAATACTTATCATCGTAACCTTTTTATTTAAACCTAGAGGTAAGTGTTTGGGCTTGGATGCGATAATCTTCAACTCTAGTGCAATTACGCTTCAGGCGCATATATTGACTTTTTGGTACTGAGTTAAGCCAATTCTGATGGTGACAGCTATCCTGAGGAATGAATGAGTTCCTGTCTGTTGGCTTGGAAAAAGTGGAGGTAAGGAGCCGATCTCCCTCCGTCCAAATCTTCAGGTAAAGAAAGCTAATTGAATCCTTACTAGCTACATAATTTAATTCAATGCCCCTATATTTTTTTTATATAATTGTATGTGGTATTGCATGAGAAAAGAAGCCATATAATGCCTGTCCATGTCTATGGTACAAATACATCTTAAAGATTCAACACTGGTGACAAGGAAGGGAAATTCAGTGAAGGAACACTGCAGAAAACGCAGGTAATCAGCTTGAGTGAAGAATCGGAACTTGTGTTTTAGAAACGCATTTATAAATCTCTCCAGCATGGCTTCTCTGGGACACATGGAGGAATTTGATGCGGCTAATCTATCCTCATGGGACTCTTATGCTGACAGGTTAGAGTTTTTCCTGGAAGCTAATAAGGTGGCCAATGCTATGCAGAAAAGAGCTGTGTTACTGAGTGAGTGTTATTGGATCTAAGACTTTTGATATTGCCTGCTCACTGATATGTCCTGCTAAACCCAAAGACTGCTCATATGAGGACATACTGGCACTGTTAAAAAATCATTTTTCACCCACTGCATCTGAAACAGTGAGACTTTCCATTCCAACAGACGAAACCAACAACCGGGTGAGAGCATTGCAGAATATATTGCAGAACTGCACAAGCTATCTAAAAATTGCAATTTTGGTGCCAGTTTAGAATCATTGCTAAGGGACAGGTTAGTGTGTGGAGTACAAGATGAAGCATTACAGAGGAGACTTCTAGCCAAACAGAATTTAACTTTTATTACTGTGCAAGAAGTGCTAGCATATGAGGCCGCAATCCATTAATTCAAAAGAAATTCAATCTGCCTCCAGTAATGATAATTCACCGGATATAAATTGCGTGGCAAAGGTTAAAACAAAGGACTTTCCAATGCACACTGATGCAGTTCCATTTACAGGGTAAACAAAATCCTACAAAAATCTACAAAAGTGAATACACTATCAATGGCAGCACACTCCATTAATGCGCCAATTGTTGTCCCGAATGATGAAACCTCTACAGGTGTTTATACAAATGTGTATAAAGTGTAAAACTCATCAGGACTGAAAATTTACACAGAGATCGTGTTAGAAGATATTCCATGCAAAATGGAAGTAGATTCAGGGTGTGCATATTCCTTGATTTCAGAAGAAACGTTTAGCTCATTATATACCAAAAACAGCTGCGCTAAAGTAGGTTATAAATGTGGTATAACTCTAATCAGCAGGCAATTGAGTCCATCTAAATTGCAATAGTACAAAATAGCATCCGTTGAAAGCTTCTGACAGATCACCCAGTGTATTCAGAATTCACATGTGTCCACCACCAGGATATCAAGAGGCTTACCAGACCCAAAAGAGTAATGCACATGGGATAAACACTCTCCAGATCACCGCTCCTTGGGGGTAGTAGCACCGGATTCCTCCAGAGGTTCAGGTCCCCTTAAGAATTCTGCCATTAGGATGTATATGTTCGGTCACCTCCCTAGATATATAGTGGCCACCGTGCACTCCCACAGTACGTTCCCCGTTCCAAAAGTGGGTATGACCATGAAACACCAAGAGAGGGACAAAAGGCTCCGATAGTGAAGTACTGATATCACAAATTTTAATAGTAATTAGAAAAATACTCACAAAAGTACAAGAATAGGTAGCATAAAACAATGAACCGGCCGGCTCCCGTGTTCCGAGATAGTAAACACTGGTGACGTCAGCGCGCCCTCCCTGAGATAGTAAATACTGGTGACATCAGCGCGCCCTCCCCGAGATAGTAAACACTGGTGACGTCAGCGCGCCCTCCCCGAGATAGTAAACACTGGTGACGTCAGCGCGCCCTCCCTGAGATAGTAAACACTGGTGACGTCAGCGCGCCCTCCCGGAGATGGTAAACACTGGTGACGTCAGCGCGCCCTCCTGAGATAGTAAACACTGATGACGTCAGCGCGCCCTCCCGAGATAGTAAACACTGGTGACGTCAGTGTGCCCTCCCCGAGATAGTAAACACTGGTGACGTCAGCGCGCCCTTCCGAGATAGTAAACACTGGGAGCGCGCCCTGGGAGGGCGCGCTGACGTCACCAGTGTTTACTATCTCTGAACACGGGAGCCGGCCGGTTCATTGTTTTATGCTACCTATTCTTGTACTTTTGTGAGTATTTTTCTAATTACTATTAAAATTTGTGATATCAGTACTTCACTCTCGGAGCCTTTTGTCCCTCTCTTGGTGTTCCATGGTCATACCCATTTTTGGAATGAAGAACGTACTGTGGGAGTGCACGGTGGCCACTATATATCTAGGGAGGTGACCGAACATATACATCCTAAGGGCATAATTCTTAAGGGGACCTGAGCCTCTGGAGGAATCCGGTGCTACTACCCCCAAGGAGCGGTGATCTGGAGAGTGTTTATCCCATGTGCATTACCCTTTTGGGTCTGGTAAGCCTCCTGATATCTTGGTGGTGGACACATGTGAATTCTGAATACACTGGGTGATCTGTCAGATGCTTTTTTGTACTATTGCAATTTAGATGGACTCAATTGCCTGCTCATTAGAGTTATACCACATTTATAACCTACCTTAGCGCAGCTGTTTTTGGTATATTTTGGATTTGTTATTTTAGCTGCTGCTTTTTTGATTGTGACCTTAGCGCGGTTTATTTTTCTCCAGTTTAGCTCATTATGGCCTCAAAATGCTCCTTCAAAAGCACCCTGTGATATCCAGTTGGTAGACTACAACAAACAAGTTGTGGAAGTTAAGGGTGCTTGCTTTGTACCAGTGAAATATGGAAAATTCAGAGGTTGCTTACGCTTAATAACTACAAAAGGACAAAGAGCAGATTTGCTGGGTAGAGAGTTGTTTGAACCCCTTGGAATTTCATTTCAGGAGTTCATAGCGTATCTCCAGTTACTCTACAGAAGGTGATAGAGGACTTTAGTGCAGTCTTTGAAGAAGGCCTTGGCATTTATAAAGGCCCTCCTGTTTCTTTCAAATTAGACCCTACAATAACCCCAATTCGTATGAAACCGTGAAAAGTTTAATTAGCTCTCAGACCAAAAATTGATGCTGAGATTACACGTTTTGTGGAGCAAGGTATACTTGAATCTATAACACATCCTAAGTGGTGTGCCCCAATAGTTCCAGTATTGAAGCCAAATGGTGACATTACAATTTGTGTTGTACAATCAACAAAGTACCGCAGGAACATCCCTATCAGATTCCAGCTGTACATGAAATTCTGACTACGTTAGCAAAAAGTAAGGCATTTTCCAAACTGGATATGTTACAAACTTACCAACAAGATTACCAACAATTACCTGTGGATGACGATGCTGCAGATGCACAAACAATAATAACACACAAAGGAGCTTTCCGAGTAAAATGTTTGCAGTTTGGAGTTTGGAGTTTCCACTGCTCCCGGCATCTTGCAGAAATGAATAGAGGACCTCTTATCTGGACTTCCAGGTGTTGTACCTTATTTTGATGATGTTTAAAAGTGAGTGGCGCTAAGCCGTGTCTGTGGTGAACCTCCAAAAGATGAAAGTGCAAAGTGCAACAAATAGCGAATTTAGTCAATATGTCTCAAAACTTTTTGTGCAAAACCACGAAATAAGTGAACTGAAGTAAATGTGCACAATCAGTGTATAAGGATGAGTATTAAAGGTATAAATATAAGTATGAGTACAAGTAAACACATATAAATAAATATAAATTAAGTGAATCCCAAATATGAATATAAATAAATGGCTTCAATAAAAGCTGTTGCAGTAAAGGTCCTTTAAAAAAGTCCTGCTTGCAAAATAAACAGTTTGAAAAAATACGTGTAAAAATTCTCTGTGCTGACACCCCAATCAATGTTATAAGGGGTTATTGAAACACTCAATGACAATGCAACTCTGTAGATTTGAATGGTGATATCCTGCGACTTGCAATGACAGTGAATCCGCAGTACGACTTAGTGAATAAATAACTCCAATCCTTCCAGAATGGAGGCTTACCAGAGGGAGGAAGAAAACACGCCTTCAGAAATGTGTTTGGGGGCTTCCCGGGCGTCCAGATCTCCGGTCGCGTCACACTATCCTCTGTTGTCCACCTTGTGTCACTCTTTCCCGCTGTGAGGGGATAGGAATTGCGTCCACACTCCAGAGAGGGGGGGAAGAGGTCCGGCCGGCTCCAAATCTCCACACTCGCTCCAAGCGTCCTGGGGGTCCTGAAAAGGTCCTTATGGCACCTCGGGAGGAGGTTATTAATAAAAAAGGTTTCAAAATAGTACAAGCTTGTATCCGGTAAATGTTTAAAATGTTTGCGGCAATTGGTGGGTCAGAAGCTCCCGACGCGTTTCGTGTTAGTACACGTCGTCTGGGGGGCTGACACGAAACGCGTCGGGAGCTTCTGACCCACCAATTGCCGCAAACATTTTAAACATTTACCGGATACAAGCTTGTACTATTTTGAAACCTTTTTTATTAATAAATAATTCTCCCTCATCAAAGAGGTTTTACACTATGGCGTAGTGCCTTGTTTTTATTTTTTCAAAACGACTGGATGACCGATCGAGCCACCCCCTCCTCCCGAGGTGCCATAAGGACCTTTTCAGGACCCCCAGGACGCTTGGAGCGAGTGTGGAGATTTGGAGCCGGCCGGACCTCTTCCCCCCCTCTCTGGAGTGTGGACGCAATTCCTATCCCCTCACAGCGGGAAAGAGTGACACAAGGTGGACAACAGAGGATAGTGTGACGCGACCGGAGATCTGGACGCCCGGGAAGCCCCCAAACACATTTCTGAAGGCGTGTTTTCTTCCTCCCTCTGGTAAGCCTCCATTCTGGAAGGATTGGAGTTATTTATTCACTAAGTCGTACTGCGGATTCACTGTCATTGCAAGTCGCAGGATATCACCATTCAAATCTACAGAGTTGCATTGTCATTGAGTGTTTCAATAACCCCTTATAACATTGATTGGGGTGTCAGCACAGAGAATTTTTACACGTATTTTTTCAAACTGTTTATTTTGCAAGCAGGACTTTTTTAAAGGACCTTTACTGCAACAGCTTTTATTGAAGCCATTTATTTATATTCATATTTGGGATTCACTTAATTTATATTTATTTATATGTGTTTACTTGTACTCATACTTATATTTATACCTTTAATACTCATCCTTATACACTGATTGTGCACATTTACTTCAGTTCACTTATTTCGTGGTTTTGCACAAAAAGTTTTGAGACATATTGACTAAATTCGCTATTTGTTGCACTTTGCACTTTCATCTTTTGGAGGTTCACCACAGACACGGCTTAGCGCCACTCACTTTTAAACATACTGCTACACGATACTTTGGTCGTTTTAGTGGCAGCTTGCCGCATCACACTTCCCTAGCGCAGCGACCCTCCTTTCCAATATACACTTATTTTGATGATGTTCTTATTGGAGCGGATTGCATTCAGTCTTTGGCTTCACAACTACAACTTGTTTTGAAACGTTTTCTTGATGCTGGTTTCAAACTTAAAAAGGAGAAATGTGTCTTTGAGGTAAACAGTGTGGATTTCCTTGGGTACTGCATGCTCTCCATGAAGGACATCCTGAAAGCATTAGTCAGAAGTTGTTTGGTGGCCTAAAATGGATGAAATTACTGAGAAGTGGGTAAAGAACTGTGTACCATGTAAATCCACCCGTCATGCTCCACCTAAAGCCTCAGTACATCCCTGGGTCACCTTGACCATGGTCGCATATAGATTTTGCGGGGCCTTTTCAAGGACAGATGTTTCTTTTTAGTTGTTGATTCCTTCTCAAAATGGCTGGAAGTTGTATCAGTTGCATCCCCCACCTCAGCCACTGTCATAAGAGTTTTAAGGAGGCTGTTTGCTACACATGAGTTGCCAGATACAATCGTGTCTGATAATGGAACGCAATTTACCTCCTCAGAATTCAAAGCCATTATGGAAAGCAATCTTATTCGACATGTTACGATTGCACCATTTCACCCATCATCAAATGGTTAAGCTGAACGTATGGTTCAGACCACCAAAGACTCATTGAAGAGAATTGTTCAAAGAGATTGGAATCGGAGACTAGCAAGTTTCCTTCTGCAACAACATGTGACACAATGTTCAAGCACTGGTTGTAGCCCAGCAGAGCTCCTAATGAACCGTTGTCTAAAAACATGTTTGGATTGTTACACCCTGATCTGACATCGGAGTTACAAGAAAAGCAAGAATTGCATTTTAAAAAGGATGCTAATGTATCTGTGAGAGTGTTTGAGCCTGATAGTGATGACTATGGTGCTGGGCCTCGTTGGATACCGGCAAAGGTGCTTGTGGCTACAGGACCTTTATCATACAAAGTACAAATTACTGACAGTAGAATATTATGAAGGCACGTTGATCAGATCTGAGAAAGAAGTGGTGAAATAATACCTGCTGCTGGTTCTAGTGGTACTGGGATTCCAGTGATGCCAGATCATGGTTAACCATTGGTTGATACAGGTGCTATTTCTCCAGGAACTGTTGTTGCAGAGCCAGTTTCTCTCAGTCCTTCTGACACAGCACAAGAAGAATTGCACCCAACTGAGGGTCCCAGTGAGCTGCCTCAAACAGTGTTCCTTAGGCGTCCAAGGAGAAATACTCACACTCTCAGTTATCTCAAAGACTTTGAGGTCTAGGGGGAAGGAGTGTTATGTATTTAGAGTGTTATGCTGTTCTCCATCCAGTAGGGGAAAGCATTGTAACTAGTGTTGAGCGAACCCGGACTGTAACGTTCGGGTCCGTACCGAACTTTCGGGTGTCCGGGGCACGGACCTGGACCCGGACATTTCAAAAATCGTTCGGGTTCGGTCCAGGGTTCTGCTATTTTACTCCACGTGTTGAGAAGCTGCAGGGCAGCCAATCAACAAGCGTTTCACTGGTTTGCCCTTAGAAGCCATCACAGCCATGCCTACTAATGGCATGGCTGTGATTGGCCAGTGCATCATGTGACCCAGCCTCTTTATAAGCTGGAGTCACAGTGCTGCAGTCACATGCTCCTTGGGTTAGTGTAGGGAAAGGAAGCTGAAAGCCTGAGGGAGAGATTAGAGACATTTTAAGACCTGATCCTGCATCCTGAGATAGATTACTTTACTACTACTGTCTGTGCTGTTGCTCTGAGGACAGATAGCAGAAATGAGAGATTTTACATACCGCTGCTTTGAGTTGCAGATCAAAC
>BLSH010250654.1:464222-488512 GCA_018402905.1 Glandirana rugosa
CTTGGGGTAACTTTAGTTACCCCTGGGCTGGAAAATCCGTGTTTTTACCGACATTGTTTCAGGACCTTCCGGGATCTCCCGACGTTTTCCTTCCTTTACCCCCATTCCCACCCTGTTCACTGGATGTTTCTTTACCCCTGTCCCTTTATTGAAATTTATAAAAATTTTTTATATTTTTTACGTTTTTACCTCCACTTACACCTAGTAGAAGTTTGACACAGACTTTTCATAATTAATTGCCATCTTCGGTATATTGACAAGATTTTAGTAGAAGTTTGATCCCGTTCACGGGATGTTTTTTTACACCTATCCCTTTTATTTACTTTTAGTTTATATTTTTACCCTTTGGCTACCTCCTCCTACTCCTCTACCACCGCCACTTCCACCTACACTGCCACGGTCACGGCCTAGTCAACCTCTAGGCTCCTACTCCACATCCACCCGCCTTCCCATTTTTATATTTGATTTTCATTTATTTTCCCTATCCACATTTTTTTGTAGGGCACTTGCCCTAGTTTGAAGATGATTTTAGAACAGTTATATGGCTTCTACCGTTAATTAATACTTTTCAGACACAGTTTGAAGATGATCCACATTCACCTCCATTTTTGCATTTTTTATATTTTTTAAAAATATTTAAAGTTATTTCCCTGTCCCCATTTCTTTGTAGGTCACTTGTCCCACCCTTACCCCCATTTCCTTCCTTTTGCAGCCCTCTAGGGCCTTCCAGGACTTTGTTACAGCCATTTTTGTGCCTAAAAGGTCGGGTCCCCATTGATTTCAATGGGGTTCGGTGTCCGTGCGATCGTTCGGGTTCCGTCCAGACCCGGACTTTGTCCCGAAGTTCGGCCGGACCAGCAGAACCCGAACTTCCAGAGGTTCGCTCAACTCTAATTGTAACATAAGTTCACTTCTCTATTATTCTTGGTAGAGATATATTCTGTACACATCTATTGTTTCCATTATTCCTTTTCCTGTTTGTTTTCCTGTATGTGGTATTGCATAAGTAAAGAAGCCATATAATGCCTGTCCAGGTCTATGGTGCAAATACCTGCAAAATCTTGAAGATTCAACAGTTCAGAGTTCTGTGTTGTTTACAACAGTGGTTCTATTCCTCTATCCTCAAGTACCACCAACAGGTCATGTTTTCAGGTTTTCCTTTATCTTGCACCAGTGCTTTAAATCAGAGTCAATGGCTTGGTATTTAGGACACCTTTTTTATCTAAGAGAAATTCCTAAAACATGGCCTGTTGGGGGTTCTTGAGGACTGAGGTTGAGAACCACTGTTTACAACACAGAGTTCCCTTCTCTGAATGACAGAGTTGATCAGTGGGTGACAGCGATCAAGCAATGGCTGAGACCTGCTGATGGGATTGTCCTGTAATAAATCACAGCACCCCCTCCCCGGAAGCACTGATAACATATCAGATACGTGATCCAGTGCAGAACGGCTGCCCTGCAGCTGTATATCTGCGCGAGGCAAGTGGTTAAAGCATATTTGAGGGCAAACGCAAAAATATAATATTGCCAGTCCTGCATGAGTTTACTTCATCATTTTTTTCCTTTTATTTTCACCTGGAAATCCTGGAAATAACATACTTCCTGTCCTAGGGTGGCCACCATTATTGTATCTATAGAGGGAGCCATGTTTGTGACCAGGGACAGAACTTCAAAACACATCTTACATGATGAGTCAGGAGATTATCAGTTTACAGTAATACAAATGCAGGCAACACATTTAAGGATTGGTAGGCTGCAACATATTACATTTTTGTTATCGATTTTAGATATCACATTTCATTTTTATTAATTCTAATTCTCATTCTAATGATTTTATTTTAGTGGTAAGAACTTTTTTCTACTTCCAACAAGAATGTGTATTATTATTGTTCCATTATTTAGAAGGATAGTATTATTTATGAGTTTATTTTCCTAGCATGGTGTACAATGGTTGTCTACTCAGGCTGATGTAAAATTGGACATGCTAGGTCTTGTTTTAATCATTTAGAATTCACAACCATCAGAAAGTGAATCCTTGTAGCTCTGAATTTGTAATGCATTTTATCTGTGAGATCAAAGTTGAAGTTATCTGATGCTACATCACACGCAGCTGCAAATATCGACAGTATGTATACTGCATTAAAAAAGGTTATTATTTGTTACAACAAACATTTCACTGTTTTTACTATTATCTTATCATTTACCCTTTTTTCAGCTATTGAGATGCCATGAAAAACTATTTGTAGAAACGATTCCCTATTTGTGAACTACTTTTCACAGTCCAACTCCAGCTGAACATTTTCTCTTAAAGTGGAAATAATCCCACCGGTCTACCTGTTTCCCAAAACAGTTACTTTCAGGACATGCTGTGATCAATAGCTGTCACGTTTGGTTGTTCTCTCAAACTCTGAACTGTTAAGCTATCAAATGATCACATGTGCAATACCATGGCAACTACAGATCAAACGGAGGCTAAGATATCAGCTTCCCTGGCTGTAAAGAATAGGAGGGCTTTAAGTGGTAAGGCCTGCCATACTCAGTTCCAATCTCAAGATTTGATGCATTAATGGGCAAGCTGAATGTACCAAGTTGATCAATCAATCAACTTGGGAACAACCAGCTTGCCACATAGTCGCTAGCAATAATCACTGTCTTCTCCCTGCCTGTGTGCAGACAATTGCCCGGCAAGAGGGATTCCCCTGTCAGCACTGTCTTCTGGGAGGACCATGCAGATTTCGTTCCTGCAACCCGTGGTTGCAGGAAAGAAATTATCCCCATGTATGGCCTGCCTTTGTGGGAAAAATAGACAATAAAAAAAATAATACAGTGTATCCAATTGCTACGCAAGCCAAATTGTGATTTAACTACTTCCGTCCAGCATACATACTGTATCATGGCTGAAGCTGCAGCCATTAACCCTGGTATCAAATTTTTCAGCTGGTGACTGGCTTTCAGGTAAAAGTGATCCAAGCAGCTATACAGATTTTTTCAAAACTGCATGTTTCAAGTATTGGTGGCTTAGTATGGCAGGCATGATTTACCTGAAAGATGAGTTACAAGGGTTGACACTTTTTGACATAACTAAAACAAGTTCAAGTATTCCACTCATATGTGGCATTTGGCCTAAATTATTTTCTTAAAGTGGTTGTAAAGCCTAAACATTTTTTTACCTTAATGCATTCCTTGCATTAAGGTAAAACATATTTAGGTGTCAGCATCCCCCTCCTTTTATCTCCCCTCACACCCCCTTTTACCTGAGACCTCATTCCATCTAGCGCTGTGCATGTCTGCAGTACTTTTCTCCCCTCAGCTCTGGGTCTCACTGGCTTTGCTGGGGCACCAGGAGCCATGGGCTCTCAGTGCTGTCAATCAAAGCCAGCGAGGAGGGTGCGGGGGTGGGGCTAATTCCCACTGTCTCTGTCAATGGACGCAGTAGAGAGATTTAGGGTGCGAACACATACAGGTGCCCCCATGGAAAGCGTCTTCCGATGAGGGCACTGGCCAGAGAGGAGGGGCCAGGAGCGCTGGTGGGGGACCCGAAAAGAGGAGGTTTCCGGCCGCTCTGTGCGATTCCATCCTCAAGTACAGACATGTTTGTTATATATTTTTTTTAATGTACCTCTACAATACCCTTTAATACATGTGGCTGCCGTAAGCGCTGTATACAGTTGTGTGTTCCAGCAATGGTACAAGGACTTCCTGTTTACTGCCAGAAAAATATAGTTGTGCTGAGCACTGCTCATTATTCACAGGAAGCCTTGTATTTTTATAAATTAATATGAGGCTACTTCTAAATTGCTAAGCTGGGGGTCATGGTGGTATCAACTGCCCACCTCTCCACCCTACGCCGATAAGAGAAAGCCTTGTATTAAATGATAAAACACAATGCTTGTGAATGAACAGGGCTCTGCACAACTGTTCTGTTCTGGTAGCAGAAGGGACATCCCCATATTGCTGCAGAATCACAGAGCTGTATACTGTATGTAGTGGATGCTACCTACCGTACCCGCAACGGGCACATGTATTTGTGAAGAAAACATTTTTTAGACCAGCTTGGTAAAAACTATTTGACGTGTTGGCTTTCATATACATATACTGCGTCAGGTCAGCACATTCAGGCACAATCACATACCTATATGTCATGATTGCAATGTCAACAAAACTGTCATGAATTAGTTCATAGCAGCTCTGTTGCCTATGCTGTGATTGGCCCACAGATATCACATGGTACTTGGGCTAATCACAGCACCATGTAGCATGCAAAGCTGTAGTCAATCTCTAGTGAACACAACTGTCATGGATGGGTAAGCTATTCATGACAGTTGAAAACTTTGCTGTTACAATGACCTTCATTATAACAACAAACAAAATGTAAAAAAAAAAAAAAAATCTTACCCCCCTCCAAGTACTACACTGTTACTATGGTGACACTCATAGGTGTGCACCCCAAAGCTCAAACACACACTACCATGTTCATTCATAAAGGGAAGGGGACAGTAAATTACACATTTACCAGCCCCTTCCCCCACTTATCCTGAAACATCCCGGCAGCAACAGCTGGCAGGAAAGGAGGGAAGCCCAAAGCGCTGCAGGGGAAGGTAGGGGCAGGGCAGTAGGAGGAATCTGTGCTGCACAGGGTTATTAAGGTGTGCCTGGGCACACTTGGCACACCCTGTGCACACACCTATGGTGACCCTGAACTACTCTGATGAACGGATGCAAAAAAAAATAAAATGGAAAAAATGGAAAAAAAATAATGTTTAACCACTTCAATACCGGGCACTTAGAACACTTCCTGCCCAGACCAATTTTCAGCTTTCAGTGCTGTTGCGATTTGAATGAGAATTGCGCGGTCGTGCGACGCTGCACCCAAACAAAGTTTTTATCATTTTGTTCCCACAAATAAAGCATTCTTTTGGTTGTATTTGATCACCCCTGCGGTTTTTATTTTTTGCGCTATAAAAAATAAAGACCGAAAATTTTGAAAAAAAAAACATTTTCTTTGTTTCTGTCACAAAAGTTTGTATAAAGTACATTTTCTCCTTCACTGACGGGCACTGATGTGGCTACACTGATGGGCACTGATGAGGCTACACTGACGGGCACTGATGAGGCAGTACAGATTGGCACTGATGAGGTGGCACTGATAAGGTTGCACTGATGATGGGGCACATATGCAGCACTGATGGGCAGCACTGACCAGCAACACTGATGGGCATGATACGTGGCACTAATATGCGGCACTGATGGACACTCATAGGCGGCACTGATAAGTGGCACTGGGCACTGATGGGCACTGATAGGTGGCACTTTTAGGTGGCACAGGTGGGCACTGATAGGTGGCACAGGTGGGCACAGGTGGGCACTTATAGGTGGCAGTGGTGGGCACTGGTGGAACAAGCACTGATAGGGATGGCACTGGCAGGCATCATACATGGGCACAGTGCCATCCCTACAGTGCATAATATTGCCCTTACCTGGTGGTCTAGTGGGGGCTCCCTGGTGGTCCTGGGCGGCCTCTGTGCACCTTCCCTGGTGGTCGGCCTCTGTGCGATGTCTGGGAGGGGGGCTCCCTGGTGGTCCTGATCCGGCTCCCTGGTGGTCCAGTGGGGGTGATCCTGAAGGTGGCTGCGCTGATAAACGTTCAGCGCAGCCCCCCCTGTCAGGAGAGCAGCCGACCGGCTCTCCGCTGCTCAGGTCTGCAGACCTGAGCAGAGGAAAAGCCGATAAACGGCTCTTCCTATTTACACTGTGATCAGCCGTGATTGGTCACAGCTGATCACATGGTAAAAGGCTGGATGGATCGAAGACTGACCCACGGCACCACCGATCTCTGCGATGCGCGCCCCCAGGGGCGCGCGATCGCGGGTTATCCTGAGGATGTCAATAGACGTCCAGTCAGGATAATGAACCACCCGCCTGGACATCATTTGTCTATGCGCCGGGTGGGAAGTGGATAAAAATTGAATGTGGCAGTGTCCCTGATCACTGTCACATCAGTTATATGATGATGCTGTGCTGCACTGGTGACAGTATGTAAAAAAAAAAAAAATTATGAAAAAAAAAGATTTTATTCAATTTCTTCATTTTTTTAAAAATTGCAACAAAAATTACAACTTCAAAAAGGTCACTGTGCCTCTTACTAAATGTCCAAGACTGTCTACTTTCATTTCAGGCATTTTAGGACGTTAAGATATTAGATAGGCTGTCAGTACATCAGAACTGATCAATTTTGAGATATATATACCATTCACACAAACCAATTAATATACACTTATTGGCATTTTTTTTATCAAAGACATGTAACAAAATACATTTTGGTCTAAATTTAGACGAAATTGAATTTTATTGAATATGTTTTATGACAGAAAGTAGAAAATTATTGCTTTTCAAAATTGATGGCCTTTTTTTGTTCAAATCAGAAAAAAAATAAAAACCCAGTGGTGATCAAATGCCACCAAAAGAAAGCTGTATTTGTGTGAAAAAATGATAAAATGTAATTTGCGTACAGTATTGCATGACTGCGCAATAGCCAGCTAACCACTTGCCGCGTGACCACGCAATTGTCATTCAAAGTGTGACAGTGCTGAAAGCTGAAAAATGGCCTGGGCAGGAAGAGGGTGAAAGTGCCCGGTATTGAAGTGGTTAAACTAGCACAGTGCTGAAAAGCAAAAAATGCTCTGATCATGAAGGGGTAAACCCTTTCTGGAGCCAAAATGGGTAAACCATTTGTGAGGATACATACTCAGTCACGCTTCCCAAGTGTGCTCAACATCCTGCTGAATGCTGCTTTCCATTAAAAATAATACATCCAGTGAAGATATGTGATCACGTTGCCTGTGTCTATCACTGAGGTGTCTATTTAGGTACCCTCACCTTCCTGCCCTCTTTTCCATTTACAAAACTTCTTGCATTGTTTTTGCAGACTTCAACTTGTTCTGTGAGTAGGGGAAATTATCCTGACATTCATCCAACTGTCCCCCATTCAGAGAATATCTTGCTTGTTGTGAATAGAGGAGAGGACAGAAAGGGGAGGTTGCAAATAAGAACTTTTTTATATCTGAGGTAGTAAACCATGCAATGCAGTTCATTTCCATGAGGAATACCTGTCTTCATTGAAGAGAGGATAAAGATTAGTCAGCAGGAAGATGGATATACTGTATTTACTAAAGGCCCATACACATGGTACAATTATTGGCCTAAAATTGCCATTCAACAGACCGAAAATACGATTCATTCAACAGCTGATTTTGAATTATCGTCTGCCGACAAGGCGTCGTTTGAATTTGGGCTTGTCTGTACAGGAGTTGAACAAAAAAAGTTGAAAGTACAAACATGCATGTGCGGAACCCAGGAACGAGCCGGAAGTGTTCGGTCGTCTAAACACAAAATTAGCGGAAGGGGCCCAACGGGTGACGCTCGAAAACTGAACTTCCTCTTTATACGCTCGTAGCACATCACTACGTTCGCCTTTGTCGACCGATAACTTTAGTCCTGTCAGTACGCTAGACAAAATCACGGACAGCTGATTTTGGGAAAAGTTGGATGTGTGGTTGTACGACAATCGCACGGTGTGTACAAGGCTTTAAGCCAATTTTGAATTATCGTCCAACAAAAGTTGTATGAGCAGACTAGAAAACTGTTGTCTGCCGACAAGGCGTCATTCGAATTAAGGCTCGTCTGTACAGAAGTTGGACAAACAAAAGTTGTAAGTACAAACATGCATGTGCGTAACCCAGGAACGAGCCGGAAGTGTTCGGTCATGTAAACACAAAATTAGTGAAAGGGGCCCAAAGGGTGACGCACGAAAACTGAACTTCCTCTTTGCTCGTAGCACATCACTATGTTCGCCTTTGTCGACCAATAACTTTACTCCTGTCAGTACCCTAGACAAAATCAGGGAAGCTGGTTTTGGGAAAAGTTGGATATGCGGTCGTACGACAATCGCACAGTGTGTACGAGGCTTTGAGGTAAGTTTTTTGACAGTGCCTATACCTCCAAAAAACAGTTTTTTTAAAAAAAGCTTAACTTAAAGTAGATCTTCACCCATTCCAATGACTTGGCTTCTCTACATCCTGTCCACCCACTGCTGCACATTTATTGGGGTCTTTTTTTGTTTCTAAATTTAGTTTCGTCCTCGCCCCCCCCATTCTCCCAGTACCCAGTCTGTGCCCCCGGTGCCCCCTGGGATTTGTGATGTGCATATCCCAAGAGGCACTGGGAGCCCCGCACATCACCCCATTCACCAATGGAGGACAGGCAGGCCTAGCGGCGTGTCATTGGTAGGCTGCAGCAGAACCCAGAAGAGCCGACACAGCTTCCCGATGATGTCACAGATAAACATGGTGGCATGGGATCTGGCAGAGGCTGCTGAAAAGAAAATCTCAGCAGGACAATGCTGGATCATTTGTGTGGGTGAGTATTTGAAGTGTGGCCAGCTCAGCATCATGAAAGCAGGGGCACAAAGAAAAAGACATTTAGGGAGGGCTAAATTCCTATTTAATACCAGGAAACAGGGAAAGAGACAGGAAACAGGGAAAAGGGTATGGAGGACTGGTTTGCTTTCCTGATGACATCTATGGGAGATTCACAATGGGTAGATAAAGATGAGAGTGGACAATTTGGGATTGTGGGGTCATGCATTTTGGCAAATCCATTATGGAATGTGTAAGGTGTGGACTAATGTGAGTGTCCTGAAATTGGAGGGGTCATGGATGGTGCAGCGTCATAGTAAGGAGGGCCAGACAGTGATTTGAAAAAGAGACCCAATCCATATAACTGAAATCTAAGAAAATGAATGTTGCTCCTTGCAAGTGGAAACAATGTACATGATATGAGCATATATATCACCTTTAACTTTGATCAGAAGGAACCTCCATAATTGTAGACAGCAGCATTCTGCAATACATAACATTAGGGTCTGAGATATTGTGGAATGTCTGGACCTGAAGTATGAGACTACTTTTTTATTTTCTTCAAGAAGGTGATCAACAAAGTCTTCCATTGGGGAGCTCTTGCTGCTATCAGCATGTCCAACAGTTGGTAGTACTTGAGTAGACCCTCCTATCAACATCAACTGGAAGCTGTATAGAAATAGACTGGGAATACTCAATTTTATGCTGATCTCAAAACAAAACACAAAATAAACCACTAATGAGAGATCCTTGTATTTTGAAGAATACGGCACTGCCAGCCTGACCGGAGTATGTGTATTTATGTGGGACATCCTCAGACAGCTCTCCTCCACAAGCCACGCCCCCCATGCACCCTTATCTCTGAGGACCAGAGGGATTGGTTTTCCCCTTGCTTAAAGCGGTACTGTAAGCGCTACCTGAGGTCACAGTGAGAAAATAAACCATGTCCATTCTCATCTGTTTATGAAGTTGTGAGCAACACTAATTGTCACATCATGGTGGTTTAAAGGTGCTCCATTTGTATGGCTGGAACCTGACAATTGTATGGCACAACTGGAAGTAAAATATCTATCAAAACGGATCAATAACCAATGAATCAACAACTTATTACAAAATATTTCAACAACCATTTATCCCTGCTATTTAAGTCAGTACTTAATTTCTTTCAGGAGGTACTGTGTCTTCATTTGTTGATAGGTTTGGATCTGGTTCCACTCCCTTTCTGAATACACACTAGCACATCTTGAGCTCATGGAAATGCTAGAGATGGCATTGCGGAAATATGATAACATGCAAGTTTGAGGATGTGAAATCGGGATTTCTTATATTGTTTTTTTCATACAATATACTGTAGTTGTTTCAGTATAACTACAACCTTTTTTTTTTATATATATAGCAACAGCCTTTCACTTTGGCTACAATGCCTACTGGTATGTAGATGTCCACTGCTCTAGCACTATGTTTGCGGAACTAAGATGTTCCCCAGCGTTCAAAAAATATGTCACATGTATTCAGGATATGAAGTGAATCAGGGTAGGCATAGTATGCAGGACTAATGACTGGTTAAACAGCATGCTTATAGGGGTCAGAATAGCACTAAGTAATATTGCATCTTATCCAGGCAAGGGTCAGGAGCTCAGACACTCCAGAGATGAGGCAAAGTAGAATTTAATGCAGGGACCTCTATCTTGTTAATATATAATTTCCTAGAATATATATTGTTTTCAAAAATTATTTGTCAATAAGGGAATTAGGGAATTTGAACATTGACTGACCACAGCATGCAATCAGCTTACAATATATTAACTGCGTTTAATTACAAATACCTGTGAACCACCTCTCTGTTAACTTTATTTTTACATATTTTAAACACATGTATCCGGTGTAGTTGCTATCATTGCTAAGCACACTGTATGAAGGAGGCAATAGAATGCAGTGTCTGCATTTAGCTGCGGTTAGTAAATACCTCTATCTATACACTGTTGTCTCTTCTCATCCTCTTTCTGCTTTGCTTACAAATTTTTACATTTGTTTGCTGCTCTGTTTCTGTTACAATGGGGTCAGTTCACTAACATTTACTGCATGCAATAACACAGTCACATGACTCATTTGCATAAATTATTGCATGCGGTAAAAAAAGTAAATAACGATAATGCGGTATTTACCACAAAATGAAAAATGTATCAGTAAATATTGCCAAAATACCATGCGGTAAGCTCTTAAAGGGGTTGTAAAGCCTCATTGTTTTTCACCTTAAAGTGGTAGTAAATCCTCCTATCATTTTCAGCCAAGGAAGCTGCCATCTTGGCCTCTATTTAATCTTCAACTGCCGTGATGCTGCACATGTGATCAGCTATGACACCAGCCATTGGATAGTGTGACAGTTTGGTTTAGAGCACAACCAATGGGAGGGTTACATTTCCGGCACGTGCCGGAAATGTGACTGGTTTTTAAACTGTTAAATGGATGGGTTTACTACCGCTTTAATGCATTCTATGCATTAAGGTGAAAAACCTTTTCTCAGTAGCGATCCTCCCGAGCCCCCCTTTTACTTACCTGAACCTGTTCGTTCCATCGGCGGATCGGCAATCCGCTCCATCCGGTGTCACGGGTCCTCATTGGCTGGATTGATAGCAGGGGAGCCATTGGCTCCTGCTGCTGTCAATCAAGTCCAGTGAAGCAGGGGCCGAGTCTCACTGTTTCTGTGAATACACGCAAACAGCAGGACACGGGAGCGCACCCGCACATGTGAAGCTTTCCCTGACGGGTCACTCAATGCGGAGGAGGGACCAGGAGCGCCGCTGGAGGACCCCAGAAGAGGAGGTTGAAGGCCACTCTGTGCAAAACCACTGCACAGAGGAAGGTAAGTATGACATGTTTGTTATTTTAAAGAGAAAAAAAAGAACATTTACAGTCGCTTTAAAGTATAACTAAAGGCAACATACACATTTTAGTAAATCCTCATTGAAGTAACTGGATGTTACACATGGTAATAAACATAATAACTGAAATTATTATTTTCCTACGATATACAGTATCTCACAAAAGTAAGTGCACCCCTCACATTTTTATAAATATTTTATTCTTTCTTTTCATGTGACACCACTGAAGAAATGGCACTGTGCTACAATGTAAAGTAGTGAGTGTACAGCTTGTATAACAGTGTAAATTTACTGTCCCCTCAAAATAACTCAACACACAGCCATTAATGTCTAAATTGCTGGCAACAATAATCTGTCCCTTACAGCAACAGCAGGAACCTGACCCTATAGAACTAGGAGATGATTTTAGAACAATAATCTGTCCCTCTAAGCAGTAGACTCTACCTAGTCCAGTCAGATCGTTCTGTAATGCAGGATGAGATATTATTAGATCTGCAATCTGTCCCTAACAGCAGTAGTAGTAGTAATCTCTACCTAGTCCACAATCAGATTGTTCTGTAATGCAGGATGAGATGTTATTATATCTGCCATCTGTCCCACACAGCGCCGGCAGCATCCTCTCCCTAAACTAGCCAGAGAGCATGTGACATGCAGCACTAAGTGACTCCAGCTTATAAAGAAGCTGGGTCACATGATGCACTGGCCAATCACAGCCATGCCATTAGTAGGCATGGCTGTGATGACTTCTAAGGGCAAACCAGTGAAACGCTTGTTGATTGGCTGCCCTGCAGCTATTCAACAGTCGGGATCAAATACCCGAACCCAGAACCCAAACCCGAACTTTTTTTCAAATGTCCGGGTCACAGACACCCCAAAGTTCGGTACGGACCCTGGTTCGCTCAACTCTATTTGCGGGCTTTCTTGTGCATCATCTATAGAAGAGGCTTTCTTCTGGGACGACAGCCATTCAGACCAATTTGATGCAGTGTGCGGCGTATGGCCTGAGCACTGAAAGGCTCACCCCCCCCACCCTTTCAACCTCTGCACCAATGCTGGCAGCACTCATACAGTATCTCACAAAAGTGAGTACACCTCTTACATATCTTTTCATGTGAAAACACTGAAGAAATGACACTTTATTACAATGTAAAGTAGTGAGTGTACAGCTTGTATAGCAGTGTAAATTTGCTGTCCCCTCAAAATAACTCAACATACAGCCATTAATGTCTAAACCTCTGGCAACAAAAGGGAGTACGGAGCCCAGTACGGCCAAGGATATCTCTTGCTATAACTGAGTTGTGTGCGTAATGTCTATGGAAACGCTAACTGTGCTCTCTTGGAATATCAGAAGTTTTAACAACTTCTGAGTGCTAAGGTTCTGGCACTCAAAAGGGCGTTTGTTGCACATACATTTCATTTGACATACTCAAATTATTCCAGAGGTGTATCGATTTTGATTGCCAAATCACTCTGTACTCTGTGTCTATACATACTGATCCCTTTGGCAGGTATGTTATTGCAGTCCTACAGATTGATAGTGCGATGTACACTTTTCTGGCCTTGTATAAACCCCCACCGTTCACAATTCCTTTTGTGAGGTGGTTATGTCTCATATGCTCACAATGGCAGAGGGTCCAATTATCCTAGCAGGAGACCTTAATTCAGTATTGTCACCCGAGTTAGATGGACAGTTGCATGGACAAATATAATCTGGTGGATTGTTGGAGGTGGAGAAACTCAGAGACCCGGGAATACTCCTGTTAATCGGCAAACTATCAGACACTCTCTAGAATAGATATGTGTATAGTTTCCCCGGAGTTGCTTCCCAGAGAGCCATCTCTGATCATTCACCAATGCTTTTGAGGTTTAATCTCTCCTCCTGGGAGGGGCATCGGATATGGAGGTTGAGCCCATTATGGCTAACGGAGGAGACCTTCTTTCTCATGACAGCCAAGGAGATTTGCCGCTACTGGTCTGTGAATGTGGAGGGTGTTACTAAAGGGGTGGCATGGGAGGCCTATAAGGCCACGCTAAAAGGTTCGGTAGCAGGGTGATTAGAAGGCTGAGAGAGGATAGGGCATGGAAGATGGACACGCAGGAACAGGCAGTTACTGCTGCGGAACTAGAATACATTAAAAACCCATCCTCAGAGAATTATGGGCTTTGGAAAGATAGTGCCAAACAACTAGACTTAATGCTGCTTGAGAAAACCCCAAAAAAATTGCTTTATCAGAAACAGTGTTTATTTGAATATGGAGACCAGAACAGTAAAATTCTGGCATATCTCTCCTGAGCGGATTATACCCCTACCTCGATCTCTGGTATATATGATGTTAATTTGGAATATCATACTAAAAGGGAGGCGATAACTGATACCTTTAGTAGGTTCTATGCTGATTTATATACCACCAACATCACATATACTGAAGAAGAAGAAGCCCATTATTTAGCCGAGGTCTCACTAAAGGGCCTATCTGAGGGAGAGGCTGTCTTTCTAGACTCGCCCATAACAGTAGACGAAACAGATAGGGCTATATCTACGTTTACAGCGAATAAAACCCGGGGGCTTGATGGGTTTTCCATTGAATGGTATCGTACATACTCAGAATACCTATCTCCCAAATTGTTAGCAATGTTCTCTGAGGCTCTGGAGCAAGGCATCCTACCGGCTTCACTACGGGAGGTGCTGATAGTACTGATACCAAAGCCAAACAAGGACCTAAGATATTGTGAATCCTACAGACCTATATCACTGATTAACATTGATGCCAAAATCTTGGCCAAAGTGCTGGCTAAATGTTTAAATATAGTGATTTCTAAGATAATTCATCCAGATCAGACCATATTTATACCGGGTCGTTCCACGGATATTAATCTACGGAGACTATTTGCTAATTTGCAGGTCCCGTTGGACCCTCTGGATACGCGACTGGTGGTATCTCTTGATGCACATAAGGCCTTTGACTCTGTTGAATGGCCTAACCTATTTATGGTCTTGGAACAATTTGGATTTGGCCCAACGTTTATAAAATGGGTTAAGTTGTTATATGCCCAACCCATGGCCCAATTAAGAATAAATAATCACATGACAGAGCCCTTTACAATCCACCAGGGTACGCGGCAGGGGTGCCCATTGTCGCCCCTGTTGTTTGCCCTGGCGGAAAAAGAATCGGTACGCTGGAGGAGAAAACATCCCTTTATGCGGACGATATGCTCCTGTATGTGGCAGATGCAGATGCCTTGTTAAAAATGCACTAGAACTTATCGTGCACTTTGGAGGTTTCTCCAGATTCAAAGTTAACTGGAGCAAATCCGTTATCTTCCCTTTTGACCCACAGTATAAACCAGATCTGGACTCATCTATTACTCTACAGGTGATGGATAAATTTAGATATCTGGGGGTTGAGGTGCAGCAATCAGTGGGAGAGTATGTAAAGAATAATATTTCTCCGCTGATACAGAGGCTTAAACAAACACTAGGTGAATGGTCCGAGTTGCCTCTTAACTTGTTGGGGAGGGTTAATATTCTCAAAATTATATATTTGCCCCAATCTTTATACCTATTCTGGCAGGCCCCGGTATATATACCTAAAAAACTGTTTTCCGAAATTGACACGCTGCTCTCGTCCTTTTTGTGGGGGTCCGGCCCTGTGAGAATATCATTGGATACCTTAAAACTGCCCATGCAGGGGGGAGGACTGGCACTACCTAATCTACAGGATTACTACTTAGCAGCTCAGCTGACACATATCCATGCCTGTTTTTTCCGGATTTACCGAACGCAGCAGTTACTACCCAGGCAGCATTAATGGGGTCATATGAGGCTTTAATAAATGTACTTTATAGGAAAGGACCGTATCAGGTAGGGGGGCAGGAATCCTAAAACTCTCCTTTAAAATCTTTCATATGTGCAACACCAAATTAAATGGAATGTCCCTGAATAGTTCTCCCAATACCCCTCTCTGGTATAACCCCAACTTGAGTGAATTGAATAAGCTATCTGAGTTTCAAAGATGGACAGGGTTCGACTTTAAATATGCACATCAGTTGTTCAGTGGAGGAGAGTTTAAAACTTTTCCCACCTTTAAAATGGAGTTCGGAATTCCATCCACACATCCCTTCTCCTATTTCTAGCTTAAACATGCGGTGGCAGCACAGTATGGATTGAAAGGAGTACGGCTGAGCCCATCACAGCTAGAGAAAGAATTAATGGACGAAGACCATACAAAATTAATTTCTAGGTAATACTCTCTCCTGATAAAAGGGTCTTCATCACGAATGGAAAAAATTAAACTACAATGGAGGTCTGATGGTTTGGAATTAGAGGATAAGGTCTGGGAGGAGGCAGTGGGGTCCCAACTCACTGGAGTGATTGCAGCAGGAGACAAATTGATCCAGCTAAAATATCTACATAGGATATATTACATGCCTTATAGACTATTTAAGATGGGAAAACTTCAAGCCCCAGAATGCCAGAGATGCAGGGGGGCTACTGGAGACCTTTTCCATATGATATGGGACTGCCCAAGAGTAAGAAATTTCTGGAGTAATGTGTGCACTTTTATTGAAGAGAAGTTGGCCCTCCCTAATATTGGCAACCCCACTAGGTGTCTGTTGGGTAGTTTAGAGAAGGAGAAACTTAGGATGTCACAAAATTCATTGCTCCGGATTTTGTTCTTCTATGCCAAAAAAGCGATAGCAATCCAGAGGAAGAATCCAGACCCCCCTGGGGTGGGGACCTGGATCGAACTAGTCAATAATGCCCTCCCAATGTACAAACTAACGTACCTAGCCAGGAGCTGCCCTAAGAAATTTGATAGATTGTGGTCTGGTTGGATGAAAGCGGTATCTGGTGATATCGACACAACATGGTCAAAAATATATCTCTGTACTGTTCAGAGGCACAGAACTGTCAGAGTGTTTTAGACACCACCCCTCCAGAAGAGATCTCCACACCAGGATAATTAAGATCTTGATATCCCGTCATGTACCACGGTAAGGTCACCATAGAGGGTTTGTTCACTTGATGTTTTATTGTTTTAAATTTTACAATTGAGTATACTATCTGGGGGAAAAAGAAAAAAAAAGATGAATCTTCTCGCAGAACATGCTGTAACTATATGATGACTGATACCGAAATACTGTATGGAGACATCATGTCAGATATGGATATGTACTGTTATCCCTTTTGTTATGAAATGAAAGGAAAATTAATAAAATCAACTTAAAAAAAAATACTTACCTGAGCTCCATCTCAATCCAGTGATGTGCACAAGAGCAGCGGCTCTCCCACGTCTCTTCTTCCTCATTGGCTGAGACAGCAGCGGTAGCCATGGGCTCCTGCTACTGTCCATGAAAGCCAGTGAGCTAATGAGGAGAGAGCGGGAGCACCAGCGGGGGGCCCGAGAATAGGAGGATTGGGGCTACTCTGTGAAAAACCATTGAATGGAGCTGGTAACTATGAAATGTTTATTTTTTTTTTAAAAATCTGCCTTTAATATCACTTTAATTCGTGTCACTGACTAACAAGTGAAGAGGAAAGGAACAATTTGTAAACATCAGGAAATCATTGAAATGGAGCAGTTGACTTAATCTTTACCTAAGCAGCCTAGGATCTGTAAACTATCCCTTTTGGTGTCTGATATATGTATGTGTTGTAATTAAGGCAGAGACCTAGGGACACACAAAGACTTCAGTTTCAAGTCTGTAGAGTCTAGTTTGCAAAGATCACATTTCAATAATGATCTGTAATCAATTATAATTTAATTTATTAGGAATGATACTTTAGCATTTAGCAAATATGTCAAGTATGAGTTGGTATTTTCACTAAACGTTAACACAAGTATTCTCATTTGCTAGTGCAGAAAGCGTAGCAATTATAACTAAAGAATAGGGGAACTCTTTAGACAAATTAGAAGCTAGTAAAGGGAGTGGAAAAATCACCACATTAACATTTCACCCATGAAACTGGGCCTCATATATGAAACTGTAGTGCAATAATACCAGATGTGTTGCAACCAATCAAAAGAAAATGACCTTGGACATTTCAATGAATAACCTATATGGGCCTGGACACCATCAATGGCAGTGGCGGTCCGGTCAGCTGGTCGCGTCTCCTGGAGCACCGGCACTTACCTCATCTATGGCGGGCAGCACTTCACCCGGGTGATGGCTTCTTCTTCCCCTGCTCTCTTCCTCTGCATCATGGGCAGCGGCTTCCCCTTCCCCTGCTCTCCTCCGTAGGCATCATGGCGGTTTCCGCCGTGAGTTTCCTCCCTCCTTCTCGGTGGCCAATTGGAACCCTTCTCCTTTTGGCCAATCCGGAAATGGGTCTCAGACCCGCTTCCTGACTGCCCTGGAGGAGAATCAGTCTGCGCCCAAGCCCACCCTTTTTTGAAGCCTATTAGAGCCTCAGGTTCTAATCACGTGCTTAAAAAAAAAAACCACACGATTGGAATACATACGTCCGGTGCCCTGCATGTAGATTAGGGGGGCAGACGCATGGATGGGGGCGCCCCTGCACCCCTAAGGGACGGGCCGCCACTGGTCAATGGTACTCCACGTGTTTCCCTAGCACCATATTATAAACACATTGACACACAATGACTGCTGGTGTGGTCCACTGTATCCCAGCATCTGTGTCCCGAATGTTTGTCTTTTTACCTGTGAGACAACCGATAACTCTTTCACTTTGTAGGCATCAAATATACTTGGAAGCAAAGTGAATAACATTTAGCACTATCTGGAAATGGACTTTCCTGTTCCTGGACTGTGTACACAGTTCACCTCTCAAACCAATATGGAAAAAATGACATTGTTCCACCAGCAATTTGGTGATCTTTAATTATTTGATCAAGTCTGTGAGGCTTAGATCTGCCTGTAGGATTTTTTTTTATTTTCCTTTTTTTTATTTTTATTTTATGACTCAAGATAAAAGCACAGAGCATTCTGCGAGTTCAATAGAAGCCAAACACTTTGAACTGCACTGTTTATGGCTCATGTACCTTTCTCCTTCCTACTGCTATCAGGGACTTGGCAGGTGGCTCTGACCCCTATCCAGGGGTATGGAAGTTGTGTGCTAAGCCAACTAGCTCGCTTTACAGTTTGTGGTTGGGATGTTGCTAAACCACGATCTGAATGCTATTTGTAATGGCAATGTTATTGGACACTAGGGCTTTTATAAAGAGCTGCCTAGCCACAGGAAGAAGACTAAAAATGCAAAAAAAATAAATGTTTTTTTGAGGATGCAGAAGAGCATCCAGTGCAGTATGAGACCTTATTAACATTATAATTATTTATGATACTGCATATTAACATAGCTAAATGCTGCTCAGTGAATTAGTCCTATGAGGATTTGTAGCACACCTATAGCAAAGAAATATATTTAAAAAAGAAGCAAATCGAATCGACTTATATTTAAGCAATAATAAAATGTTTTTTTTTTTTTTATTTTTTAAAACAACAAGCTACATTACTATGTATACAGCTTTACTACAGCTTGGGTAATCTTACAGCTATCCCCCATAAGACACATGGAATTAAGGTCTGATCTGCCAGAGTGCACACAGACAGATGATGGGAAAATCGAAACTGCAGGGAAATAAAGGTTAAACGTTGCATGTACGCAGGTGATGAGGCTGTCTGAAACTGTCGAGTAATTCAACACACTAACACTGATGTACAGTATATACAATGATGTTTATCTGTGGGCTTCCACATGTCACCTGTATTTACTGTGCTACCATGTACTATTGTTTTAGAACTGAAATGCATAAATGCATAATAGATGTTCACTTCACTGAGGAGCGTGGAGGGGTATCCAACTGCTGAGTGACAGATTAAACTAGTTTTATACTTTGCAACACCTGGGAGTTACACATTTCAAGTCAAGAGATTTAAAAGTAGGACAGAAATAATAAAACCCAGAAAAAAACATAAATATCATAATACTAAAAATAAAGCTCTTTCCATTTTCTAATAAATCTTTTATAGAGGTGCTAACTCAACACAGGAAAGAAGCCCTTACCAGTAAACGTTCTTAGAGGGGCAGAAAGTTGCCATGAAGCACAAAGCCCATGCTCTCCCCTAGTTGACCTCTGGTCACCCAGCTGGGTCCAATGGGGATCTTGCTTTTATCACTGCATTGGGTAATAGGGTGAGAACCTTATACTGTATCACTCTCTATGATAAGAGTGGCTGAATAATGAAGTAATATACTTTCTTTTTTTGGTGCTATCCAAAGGCGGTAATATCACAGGAGATGCACCACTTTAGGGGATCCAGTGCCATTCTATAATACTGGAGGTGAAATGGTAAGTAATACACACTTAGTTCCGGTTCACACTGGGGCGGCTTCAAAGTTGTTTGACTCTCGTCCGACTCTGAAGCCGCCCTGTACAGCGTGACTTCAGCGTGGCTTGCAAACGACTTTTGTATAGAAGTCAATGCAAGCCGCTCCAAAGTTGCCCCCAAGTAGTACAGGAACCTTTGAGTCACTCCTATTAGAACTGTTCCATTGTACTGAACGGAGCGCGACTTGTCAGGCTGACAAGTTGCCTGACAGGTTGCCCCAGTGTGAACCGGCACTAACAGTTTTTTTTTTCGTTCAACCCAGCAGGCTGAACAAAAAACCTGACAGTTCTGTTTGGAGCCGCTGTACTAACAATCCAATGTTAGTACAGCGATCTACCCTGCTGTTCTATTGTGTTCTGATAGGGTTGGCCCCCCCATCAGAAGACTCCGGTCAGGGTCCTCAGCCGCTGGCTGAGATTGCTGATTGGGAGGTGATCGGCAGACCTTTTTCTATCGAACCAGCTGCAGTACACATGGGCCGAATGTCGGCTGGTTTAAGGCTCAAGGCTGGCCATACACAGTTCAAATATTGGCTGGTTCAGCAGGAACCAGCCAAGATTCAAACTGTTAATAGGCAGGCTGAATGTACCAAGTTGTTCTATCGATCAACTTGGGTACAACCAGCCTGCTGGATTCTCTTGCAATTATCGCCAGTGGCTGCTGTAGTCTCTCAAATTCCAGACTGCTAACTTGAGAACTGGACCTTGTGCCATGTCTGTGAGATATGAATAGTTTGGTGCATGTCTACTGTTCAAAGAAAAACCCCTCTCCACTGAGCCAGTCAATACAGGGACAGGATAGACCATGGTCCTGATATTCATCAGGCATGCAGGCATTGACAGGTGAAGAGAGGAACGCCAGGACAATTCAGCACTTTATCACCAGTATGTTTTCTAGCAGCAGAGAAAGGCATACTTTCAATCATGATTAGTTGGGCTTTTAATTACAGAAGGACTGTGTAGGGGTCAAATGACCCTGTTATTTATTTGCCAACCAGCGGAACACCTGTCCTAAAACCTCATCTGCTGGGATTGGAATTATCATCCCCTGTCTCTGAAGCAAGTCATTCTTGTAGCACAATCTGAGATGAGAAGGATGGATGAACTTTCTAATATGGCCGGAAGTGCTTGCCCTGAGGCCCAAACATCCAAGACCAAGGCTGTACCCATTTTGAAAGAGGAGCAACCAAGCACCCTAAGACATGTATGGGTGATACAGTCTCCAAAATACCAGGAAGCATCCTTGCTCTTTACTGACATTTGGATGATGTGTTGACTTTCCATTTTTTCCTGGACTCCCAGCAAGGACTGCAGAGACTAACCTCCAGTGGAAACTGACTCTTGCACTGCAGTCTCCTCTGACTCAGAAATTTATCTTGAGGCAAGAAGCCAGACTATCCACAATCACAGATTGTGTTGTCAATTTAAAGTGATTGCAAAGGTCTGTTTTTTTATTTTTTTTTAATAACAAATATGTTATACATACCTGCTCTGTGCAAGGGTTTTGCACACAGCAGCCCGATCCTCCTTTTCTGGGGTGCCCTGGTGGCGCTCCTGGCTCCCCCTCTTCATCGGGTCCCCCCACACAGACAGCAGGACTCTGCCCCGCCCCCGGATGCCATCCAATGAGGATCCGAGACAGCGGCTGGAGCCATTGGGCTCATGCTCGTCACTGGAATGATCGGGTTCAGGTAAGAAAAAGGGGGGCCTGGGGGGCAGCTGAAGCACAGAAGGTTTTTCACCTTAATGCATAGAATGAGACTTTACAACCCTTTAAGCTGCATCTTGTATGAGCAATGCAGTGATTGAATACTTCCTTGAAGGACACATCATCTTCTAATGGTAAAGTAACGTATCTGACCAATTCCATAAGGAACACACTGACCAAAAGGGGTGACTCCAAACGCTGAGCACCTTTCTTTAAGTGCATAAGTTTGACATCCTACAGTGAAAAAAGATTTTTTTCTCCATTCTCCTAGAATGAGCTTTAGTTCAGTCACTATAGGGAAATTGCAAAGCTGTCTTTGGAGGCCTGAAATACCTCCATTGCTTTCCTTCTATCTTAAGGCCTCTCACCAGCCTTATAAAGAAAGGATCAAAAACTTGACAAAGTCATCCTTATGTGCATCTTCTTCTTTGGAAAAGTCTGAAGAAGGTTGGCTGGCCTGAGAAAGCTCTGAGACCAGTTACTGGTTTTTAAAGGAAAACTGGAGCTTGCCAGAATAGATGACTCTTGAACAAGGTGAGTTCAAACAACTCATTTAGAGTGTCTTGACCACATGCTTAATAAAATGTGACAATTGTGTGCAACATCATCTTGTTCACTGACCGCTTGAACAAAGCAGGATCTATACAGTCATGGAAGAGTCTGAGGAGGTGTTGATTAGCCTGGGAAGACTCTGAGACTAGTTGATTGGTTCTGGAAGGAAATTGGCTGTTGCCAGAATAGATAATACCTGCAAAGGTTGAGTGGAAACAGATCCTTTTCAGTGTCTTGACTATGTGCTTAATGAAATGTGACAACCGTTTAGTCCTAACTCCTCACCATCTTCATCACTGACTGCTTGAAAAAGCAGGATTCATACAGTCACGTTCATCCGCATCTTCCTCTTTGAAAGAGTCTGAGAAGGGATGTTTGCCTGGGAAGCAGATGGGCACTGTCTAGTTCTGCCTTTTCTAGCGGCATTGGTCTTTATTAGGGGTTGGCAGGGGAGTCGCCAGGGGGTGGCTATCAGGGCTGCAGCCCCAAATGTCCTGTCCACAGCCCCAAGTGTCCCGAGGAGTCCCTAACAGCGGGCGGAAGACTTGATAGAGCTGCAGGCGGGCTGCTTTACAGAGCCGCGAGCGGGAAGCTTCACAGAGCCATGGGTGGGCGACTTTACAGTGCCACGAGCTGGCGGCTTCACAGAGCCACGTGTGGGTGGCTTTACAGAGCCGTGGGCGAACGGCTTTACACTGCCGCGAGCGGCTTGCATAAGGGAGCCGCAAACGAGCGGGGCTGACGAGCAGAGATGACATCATCTCTCCCTGCCTGCCCCGCATCACTGCTCTTCTGCCTGGCCTCTGCAATGTCTATGGTGTGGCGGGGAGCATCTCTCTCTGCCCCCACATCACCTCTCTCCTGTAAAGTAAGGAGGGACACTCCGGTGGGGGACTCCTGTGTAAAGAGGCACTCCGCTGGGGGGCACCTGTGTAAGGAGGGACTCCGCTGGGGGACACCTGTGATGTAAGGAGGCACTCCGCTGGGGAACATCTGTGATGTAAGGAGGGACACTCCACTGGGGGACACCTGTGTAAGGAGGGACACTCCACTGGGGGACACCTGTGTAAGGACGGACTCCTCTGGGGGACACCTGTGATGTAAGGAGGCACTCCGCTGGGGGACACCTGTGATGTAAGGAGGGACACTCCGCTGGGGGACACCTGTGTAAGGAGGGACTATGCTGGGGGACACTTGTGATGTAAGGAGGTACTCCGCTGGAGACACCTGTGATGCAAGGAGGGATTCCACTGGGGGCATCTGTGATGTAAGGAGGGACTCCACTGGGGGCACCTGTGATGTAAGGAGGGACACTCCACTGAGGGCATCTGTGACGTAAGGAGGGACTTCGCTGGGGGCAACTGATGGAAGGAGGGACTCCGCAGGAGGCACCTGTGATGTAAGGAGGGACTCCACTGGGGGCACCTGATGGAAGGAGGGACTCCGCTGGGGGCACATGATGGAAGGAGGGACTCCACTGGGGACACCTGATGGCATCTGGTAGCAGGCGACAGTGGCACGTGACACATTCGGGGCTCCCACTGATTCTGCATTATGGTGAGTTGAACTATTTAATTTAATATTACAATGTAATAATAGAAATCATCCTGACACCATACCAACCATGGTCCCGGGATGATTGAAACGCGAACACCAGGTGTACGGAGTATCTTTATTTGCTGATTGTTAAAATTTCTAAAATACACATATTGCTTTCCTTCCTTCTCTTCTCCTCTCTCTCCTTCCCTTCCTATCTTCTTTCTTCCTTCCACCATCCCTCCTTCATCTCAGATGTGAGCCACACCCCCTAAACCCACGCCCACTATTTAGTTTAGACTACACCCATTCCTCACCGCTTTGTGCACCACATTTCTTCGGGCTAGTGCCCCTAGTCTTTTTCCCACCTAGCAACGCCCCTGGGGGTTGGCATTTGTTTTCCTGCAGAAACAGAAAAACAGGCAAAAAAAACATTGAACTTGTTCAATGACTATTAACCAGTTAACAACCGCCCCATAGACAAATGACGTCTACAGGGCGGTTGCTTAATTCTGGGAGGACGTCTATTGACGTCCTCCCAGAATCGCGCTTCCCGCGCGCCCCCTGGGGCGCGCACACGGGAACATCCGTGACCGTCGGGTCCGGGGGACCGACTGATCACGGATCGTGATGAATGGCCGCTGTGAGCGGCCTTTCACCACGTGATCGCGCCGTCAAATGACGGCGTGATCACATGTAAACAAGCCGGCGGAAGCGCCGGCTTGTCTCTCCTCTCCGCACCGATCGGTGCAGTGTGAGAGGAGAGAGGGGGGAGAGAGGACATGCTGCAGCGCTGTGGGCGATGTGCAATGCCCACAGCGCTGCCTAGTGACTGTCTCTTATACAC
>BLSH010250654.1:498829-509652 GCA_018402905.1 Glandirana rugosa
GCACTCTGTGTATATAAATGAAAATAAATAACAATGTAAACAAATATACACAAAATACCAGACGTGTTCGTTTATAAGTTATATAAATTTGTATATTAATACATAACTAGGTGAAACTGTAAATAGCAAATCTTAGTCACAAAACGTGGTAATCTAATTTTCTATCGCGAGGTGATAGAGTGAAAGTACATAGTGTTTATCAGTGCCTATCACAACTCGCTTGGGCCTGACATTGCAAGCCCAGGCATGGCTTGAAGTCCCACAGGCACCGTGCCTGGGCCTGGGCCTGTAAAGTTTTTAGCAAGCCCAAGCCAGGCCCCAAGACGATAAAATGAGGTGCACCCGGACCGAACCCGAACGATTTTTGAAATGTCCGGGTCCGGGTCCGTGCCACGGACACCCTGAAGTTCGGTACGGACCCGAACGTTACAGTCCGGGTTCGCTCAACACTATCCGTGACTATTTGTGATACATGAAAGTGAGATAGTGGAGCGCTATCTTTTAATCTAATGGTGCAAAACACTGATTCTAAACGATAAATGTCAAAGTGGATCAATACATAATTATATGTTTAAATATATTGAATATTTGCTTGTGCAGACCATAAAACACATATAAACAAATGTAACAATAAATAAAAGTAAATATATGTGTCTCACGGCTGGAAACTCATAATCACATATCAGGTTGAAAAGTAAGGTTGATTACTGCAACAGCATAAGCATAACATTAAATGTGATTGTTATTGTTCAAAAAAGTCTGTAAGCAATATCTATATCCTGTGACTGTGGTATGTTTCCCTTCACCAGTGTGCAGGTAGTAAATGGTGAAAATTTCAGTGACTGTTCCTTTTTCTTGTGTCACCCTTATGAGTGCTAGCCTCTCACCTGAGATGTGCTAGCTCTATAGCACATAAAGGTTTCTTTGCACTGCTGGTATTCCCTCTGCCTCTAGGGGTCCCTTGTGTGCCTGCTCAGCCCTCTCCTCCCTGGGCTGATGGCTTGAGATTCCACGGAGCTTTACCCAGACATGCTCCTTTTGCTCTCCCGATATATATATATATATATATATGAAACCAAAAATGCTCTCTTGGTGTAGTACCGTTTAAAAACAATTTATTAAAACGATTGTGTTTACACTCACATTTAAAAACCAGTTCCAGTCATGTAGCCACGAGCCCCGAGCTCGTCTCTTTGTCTGTACGTGGTTTACAATCACCACTACTACTGCCCTAAGCATTACGTCATGCATCACATGACTTCACTGGGGATGGTAGGAAGTGTGTGGAGGTGTTTTTTATAGGGTCTGGATTAACTTACTTGCGCCCACCATTTTCTTGAAGTCCTAGATGTCTGTACATATAATATGTTGGCTGCCATTTTGTTGTGGTCCAGATGTTTTAACTTGGATGGTCACAAGATCTGTTATAGATTGATATTAATGTGTGTATGTAGGTCAAAGGTGGTTTTATTTACTGTATGATACAATTTAATTTATACTCATTCTCTATATGTGCCCCAATCCCGAGGGGAACGCTTTTTTTCATTGGTGAAGTAATGAAGGAACTCTCAGGGGTTTTGAAATATAGTCAGTGGCCATTTTGTTGAAGATCACCCCAATCTCCCGACCGTAATAGTTGGTCTAGGTGTACATATACGTATAAAGTCTATCAGCAGCCATTTTCTTGGAACCCTAGCTTCTCTCATGGTCGGATGATCTGTTTAAGCATTATTAATAGGGAAGAGTTTTTAAATGATAAAGTATATGTACCTTACCTAGCGGGCATCTCCTTGAGATGGTAAATGTTTTTAGTGGTATTATATTTGATCTTTTGTAAGAGATATGACGTCTGCTATATAACTGGAAAAATTGAGAAAAACTAAGTCTGATTGTGTATGTGTAATAGATCGGTATAGATTGTATGTGTCTTAAGGGTAAATAAATAGATGATTTGTTATACCCAATTGATATGTTATATCACTAACGCATTAGGGTATTATAAAGTGAATGGCTTTTTTCTATTAAGTGTTACAATAGGCAACCGGAGCCTAGGTGATTGAAATTGCTGGTTTATCATAGCTAATACTTCTATCAATTTTATACATTTTAGTACAACGCAAATGCCATTATTATTTACATAGATGATGTATTATTTTGGAAGATGTATTGTTTTGGAAGAGAGTGAGATTGTTGTAACCTTATAGGTATATGCGGGCCCTAATGATGTATAAAATCTGATTGGAAGGCAATATTTGGAAAAAATGCATGATGAAGTGACAGCAGTTGAAATAGCTCTAAATACAGAAGTCGCGAATAAAACAGTTTACGTCAAACTCTATGTTCAGTCCTTGTGGTAAAAAAGTATTCGTGAGATATATCCAGTGTTTTGTATATGGTTCTATGTCCCAAAATTTGAGATGTTTTTGGGGTCTTTTTGGTGTACTCTTGTAAAGTGCCTTGACACACTGTGTTTGTCAAATCCCTTTTGTATATTCTGCACATATTATTTTATTCACATGTTCAGGGGTCTTTTGGTTCATCCTATATATTTCAGCACGCAGCTACATTCTAGGGCATAAACTGCTCCTTCTGTATTGCAACAGATGAATTCATTGATATTATATGTAATTCCTGTACTTGTTGATGCAAAGTTGAATTTTCTTTCATTTGGGTGCAGGCATAGCATCTTTTACAGGGATAGAACCCTTTTACTGTGAAAAATGTGAGATTTCTTTTTGGGGGGTCCACTACATTTTTGACTAATTTGTCTCTTAGTGTTGGAACCTTTTTATATACAAAGTTTGGTTGTTGTGGTAATATGGATCTGAAGTCTTTATATGCCAATGGCGCTTGATGATTTTCTCTACTTGTCTATACTGGATGTTGTAGTCTAGGATAATTGGTTCTTGATCTGGTCGTTTGTGATTCTGTACTTTATTCCTTATTAGTGCCGTTCTTTCTATTTCTGAAACTTGTTTTAGTGTTTCCTCAATATGGTTACGATTGTATCCTTTATTGATGAATCTTTGTCCTAATAAGTGTGCTTGTCCAGTATAATCTGATTCGTTGGTACAATTCAGTTTAAGCCTTAACATCTGTCCTTTTGGTATGTTAAATAACCAGTTCTTGTGATGGCAACTTTCTATAGGGAGATAGCTATATCGGTCAACACTTTTAAAAAACGTTTTTGTTAATAGTTTGTTGTCACTTTGTATTATCTCGAGGTCCAAGTAGGTAATTTTTTCTTTATTAATTTCCCAAGCGAGTTTTAGGTTTCTATCATTTTTGTTCAGACTGTCAAGGAACACCACACGTTTTTCTTTACTTCCTTTCCATAAGATGATGGTGTCATCAATAGATCTTTTATACATTACTAGTTCCAGGGACGTATTATTGTAGATAGCTTCTTCTTCCCATTGTGCCATATAAAGGTTTGCTATGCTTGGTGCAAATTTGGCTCCCATTGCTACTCCTGTTTGTTGATGATAATAAGTTTGCTGGTACCAGAAATAATTGTTTTTTAGATTGAAATCAATGCACTTTATGAGGAATTTCCTTTGTCTACAAGGTAATGTTGAATATTGTCCAAGTGCCCATTTTGCTGCTTCACAGGCTTGTTGATATATAATTATGGTATATAGTGAGGCAACATCAGCTGTTGCCATTACTATAGGTTCTTCCTCGATCTTGAAATCTTCCAGTTGAAGTATATGCTTAGTGTCTTTGAGGTGGGCTTTGGTTTTGGTTGCCACTGTTTGTAAGAAATTGTCCACATATTCGCCTATCCTTGATGTTAATGAGTCAATCCCATTTACTATTGGTCTTGCAGGTGGATTATCTTTGTCTTTGTGAATTTATGGTATTGAATATATAATTGGTGTACAGCAATATTCTGGAATCAAGTACCTGGCTTCCTTCTTATTCAAAATACCTCTCTTTACTCCTAGGTGTACCACTTTTTCTAGTTCCTTCTTGGATTTTCTTAGGGGGTTGCCTCAGTTTTTGATAGTTATTCTCATCTTCCAATAATCCTAGCATCATTGTATGGTAGTTCTTGTTGGATAATAGCACAATGACTCCTCCTTTATCGGCTGGTCTAATGACCAGATCTTTCCTTTGTGTTAATTTCTTAATGCCTGCTTTAATATGTGGTGGATCTCCCTTCTTAATGATTTTAGATCATTCATTTCTTCTAATAACATTCTTTTGAAAACCTATATACGTTTGTTATCTTTTACTGTTGGATTGAAGATGTATTTATTTCGTAAATTGCTGTGTGTGATTTCTTCTGCTTGGAGTCCGTTACCATCGGGTCTAATAGGATTATTTAGAACATATTTTTTAATGTTCAGCTTTCATATCTATTTTTATATTCCTATGTATGTTTGAAATTTGTTGATATTCTTTATTGGAGCATATTTCAAGCCTTGGTCTAAAACTTTAAGTTCTTCTTGTGTTATTTCTTTTCCACTGAGGTTAAAGACCCCCTTCTCCAATTATTCTCTTTTTCTTTTGATGCCTTGGTTCCGTTCGTATTGGTAATTGTTCGGTTGCCTTCCTCCAGAGGGGTTTTCATGGTAAGGTCTTTATGTTGGATCATTTCTTTAGTCATAATTATAATGGTCATTCTCTCTTCTTCTGTCTCCATAATCATCTTATAGCGGGGCATAGTAGTTATATGTAGGTATAGGGCTATTTTCTGGAGGTCTATAATAGCCTTTCAAAAACAATACATCTTCCAAAATAATACATCATCTATGTAAATAATAATGACATTTGCGTTGTACTAAAATGTATAAAATTTATAGAAGTATTAGCTATGATATTACAGTAATTTCAATCACCTAGCCTCTGGTTACTTATTGTAACACTTAATAGAAAAAAGCCATTCACTTTATAATACCTTAATTCGTTAGTGATATAACATATTAATTGGGTATAACAAATCATCTATTTATTTACCCTTAAGACACATACAATCTGTTCCAACGATCTGTTACACATACACAATCAGACTTTGTTTTTCTCAATTTTTCCATTTATATGGCAGACATCATATCTCTTACAAAAGATCAAATATAATACCACTAAAAACCTTTAATGTCTCAAGGAGATGCCCACTAGGTAAGGTATATATAATTTATCATTTAAAAACTCTTCCCTAAAAATAATGCTTAAACAGATCACTCCGACCATGAGAGAATGTGAGTGATAGTGTTAGAAAGGAAATTCCGTCCAAGAGTCCATATATGAGAAAGTCCCAATAAAAGTCATGAAAAAATCATCATTAGCATGGCAGTGGCCGCCATCCTAAGAGTGTGTGCAACTCTGAAAAGACATGCGAAAAGGAGGGGGGAGGAGGTGCTAAACTGAGTGTAGTATTAGAGTATGATTTTTATTAATACAAGGTAAAAGAAACACTTACAAGGTGAAGGGTAAAAATGCTCATGGTAATGTACTATGCCCGGGGTGTAAGGCCATCTTGCAGGCTCCGCTGGCTATGTTCTGGGTGCCTTGATGGCACTTCTGTTAGTGTGTTCCAAGCTGGTCAGCGTGGGTTTCCTACTGCTGCTGAGGGCTCCTGTCTCCTACCATCTACTACCAGCAAACAGGACACAGCCGGCGGAGCCTGCAGGATGGCCTTACACCTTGGGACAGTACCTTACCATGAGCACTTTTTACCCTTCATCTTGTAAGTGGTTCTTTTACCTTGCATTAATAAAAATCTTACTCTGATACTACACTCAGTTTGGCGCCACCCCTCCTTTTCTCATAATTTTGATTGATAGTTGAGTTACGATTGTAAGCAATTGATCTCATCTCTGTTTCCACCATGTAATCTCACAATCTGATCAATTAAAATGTGATCATATTCATCAACAAAGTATCTCAGGATGCCAATCGTTGCAAAATAATTAATAATTTACCGCCCTGTCTGCATGGATTGAATCTTATGTAAATTGTGTCTAAATCAATCAGAAGAGAACTTCTGGTTATTTGTCTGCAGATTTGATCATGTTGATGGCATCACACATAGATCCGATAATAGAACCAAAGCGTGTATTGCCTAATTTACAGTAACGGTTGGAGGGGTGGGTAAAACCACATGGATGAGCCGTGGTTCTGGTGCCTCCAGCCACTTCCCCTTGTGCATTAAAATCAGTGGCCAGGGGTGTACACGTGCCATTGGCGTGATGCTATGCATTGCAGCGCAAAGTATGTAGTACCGCCTGCTGAACATGACCTGTTTTACTTACAGTAAAGTGGTTGCACACCCTTACCTATCCCCAGAGAAGTTGATACACAGAGGTGAAACAAATCCTTCTACATAAGTTGTTCCTGTTAATCTGCAGCCATTTGTCCTGTACATCCTTGTAAAATTCAGAGATGAAAAAGATTTTTCACAGTCTCACAAACAAGGGGAGGAGAGCTGCAGTTACACACTGTACAAGAGCTCTGAGAGCTGATTGGAGAGAAGTGACACATCCCCTTCACACAGCACACAGGAACAGAGCTAAGGCTGTCAATCAGCTGGAGCTCCCTCCCCTGTCAACTTTTTAGCTCTTGGTGTCAGGAAACCTTGTCAGAAGTGACTCATGCAGATAGTAAATATACTAGACGACAGAGGGAAATGACACTTAACGCTTTGGAGTGAAGCAAGTAAACACTTTAGAAAGATGTGCCTGGTTTAGATGTCATGCCTGAGTTTTACAACCACTTTAACTGCTTCCTGTCTGACGTATAGTGAAATGAAGGATGGGTGGGAGCACTCTCAGTCTGGGGGCACACAGCGTGGCGATCGGTGGTGCCCCATGTCCCTTAGACACAGCGCATCACCGATCACAGTACAGAGCCTAAGACATACCATGTGATCAGCTGTGTCCAATCAGTCAGATCAGTGTAATGAAAATGCCGGTTATCAGCAATCTTCTCCTCACGCTGACGAGTTTTGAGAGTAGAGGAGAGCCAGTAAGCGGCATTCCTCATCAAGGACATCTGCACTGACAATCAGGACACTGATCACCAGTGTTCTGATTATCAGTGCAATCCCAACAGTGTCCACCATTGCTGCCAATCAGTGCCCACCAGTGATGCCTGTCAGTGCCAATCTGTGCCTTCTTATCAGTGGTACCTATCAGTGCTGCCTATCTGTGCCACCAATGAGTGTCTGTATATGCCGCCTATCAGTGCCCAACATCAGTGCCACCTATCAGTGCTGCATATCAGTGCCGCCTGTCAGTACCCGTCAGTGCTGCATATTAGTGCCTCCTCATCAGTGCCCATCAGTGCCTGTCAGTGCAGCCTCATAAGCGCACATCAGTGAAGGAGAAAATTTAGTTATTTACAAAATTTTATAACAGAAATTAAGACGAATTTTTTTTTCATAATTCAAGAAGAAAGAAAAAGTAAGAAATATATATATTTTTTGCACAATTGTCCCTCTTTTTTGTTTATAGCGGTGATCAAAAATGACGCTGAGGTGATCAAATACCACCAAGAGAAAGCTCTATTTGTGGGGAAACAAAAGACGCAAATTTCATTTGGGTAAAACGTTGCACGACCGCGTAATTGTCAGTTAAAGCGACGCAGTGCCGAATCGCAAAACGTGCTCTGGCCCTAAGATGGTTAAGCGGCTCCTGTGGGGGTAGCGCTACATATAACATGTTTGTTATTTTTTTTTTTTTTTAAAGCAAACCTTTACAATCACCACTGAAGCATCAAAAACATAAAAAAAAGCATGTTTTTAATGCGTGCTGAATTAGAAGCAACTGTAAATGAGACCTAAGCATGAATCCACATGCCATGTCAGCTCTTTTTATTTGTAACAGATTGCAGAGCGATACAAAGTCCACTAGGATTGTGAACTGTCTGCACAAAGCTGTGATCATCAGCAGAAGTCATGGTATTTGTTTATGTCCCGCAGCAAGCCCCGCCCCTACAAATGGTCACCACGCCCAGCAGCACCCGCCCACTCTGCACGTGCTGAAGAATAGCCTGGCTGGGGGGGAGCAGGAACACGCACAGGTAATGGCTGGCTGCAATGTGCTCCGTACGTAGACGAGCTGCGCACAGCGAGACCTATCGTGTGTCCAGCCGCTGGCTTTATTCAATGAGGCGGATATAGAGGACACGGGGGGCCGTCATGTAGGCGTGCAGCGTCACACTGACCCCGCACGTCACATGGAGCTGGGTGAGCCCTCAGTCTGTGGCTGTGCTCCTCACACAGGGCGGGCCGAGGGCTCCTCTCTCCAGGCACACTGCTGTTCCGCTCCCCGCTTTGTAGCTCCGAGTTTGCAGCTGTTTATTCACACTGCATGTATACGCTGCTTCTATTATTGCCGCACCATTCTCCCGAGCAGAGATGTGTGTGGGCTTCTATTTGTGCCTTGCTGGAGGACACAATGTAATCATGTTGTATTGTTCTGTTCCATTGGAAGCTTTGTACAGAAAGCCGGAAATAGAAGAGCTCTCCGCGGAAGGAGAGGAGGTGAAAAGTACATGAGGCTCATTCTATAGGATTTTACCAGCCTGACCCTAGATCCACTGTGCGCTCTCAATGGTGCCTATTGGTGTCCTAACACAGCAATCGGTTTCTCTTCAGTTTTTGCCTTACCAGAAGTAGAACAAAAATGCATGACCGTTAACCACTTAGTATCCGTGCTATAGCCAAAAGACGTCTACATTGCTGGGAGGGCATCCATGTACGACCTCCTGAGCATGCGCTGTCGGCACTACCCTGTGGATGGCATGCAGCGCTGTGTGATCACTGAGTCTATGAGATTTGGCTAATCACAGATCGGAGAAAGGGGGTGGTCCCGCCCCCTTACCACGTGATCAGCTGTCAACCAATGACCACTTATCATGTGATGTAAACAGATCGGTATGGTCTTTCCGTCACCCTATCCGCGTGAGGAGACAGAGAAGCCGAGCCTCTGTCAGAGGGACATCAGTTCCACACACAGAGAACTGCGGATGGCTGTCTGTGCCCCCTGCCAGTGTCACCTATCATTACCTACCAGTGCCACCTACCTTTGCCCACCAGTGCTGCCAATCAATGCCCATCAGTGCCACCGATCAGTGCTGCCTATCCGCATCACCTACTAGTGCACATCAGTGCCACTTATCTGTGCTGCCCATCAGTGCAGCCTATCAGTGCCCATCTGTGCCTCCCATCGAAGCCACCCATCAGTGCAGCATATCAGTGCACATCTGTGCCACCCATCAGTGCCACCCAGCAGTGCTGCCAATCAGTGCAGCCCATCAATGCCCATCTGTGCCACCCATCAGTGCCGCTTATCAGTGCTGCCCATCAGTGCAGCCTATCAGTGCCCATCTGTGCCTCCCATCGAAGCCTCTTATCAGTGCAGCATATCAGTGCACATCTGTGCCACCTATCAGTGCCACCCAGCAGTGCTGCCCATCAGTGCAGCCTACCAGTGCCCATCTGTGCCACCCATCGGTGCTGCTTATCAGTGCCATCCAGCAGTGCTGCCAATCAGTGCAGCCTATCAGTGCCCATCTGTGCCACCCATCAGTGCCGCTTATCAGTGCAGCCTATCAGTGCCCATCTGTGCCACCCATCGGTAACGCTTATCAGTGCCACCCAGCAGTGCTGCCAATCAGTGCCCCCTATCAGTGTAGCCTATCAGTGCCCATCTGTACAGCTTCATCAGCACACATCAGTGAAGGAAAAAAATTACTTGGTTTCAAAATTTTATAAAAAAAACGACAAAACTGTTTTTTTTTTTTCAAAATTTTTGGCCTTTTTTTGTTTTTTTAGCAAAAAATTAAAACCCAGAGGTGATTAAATACCAACAAAAGAAAGCTCTATTTGTGGGAAAAAAATGATAAAATTTTCATATGGGTACAGTATTGCATGACCGCGCAATTGTCATTCAAAGTGCGACATCGCTGAAAGCTGAAAAATTGGTCTGGGCAGGAGGGGGGTTTATCTGCCCAGTAAGCAAGTGGTTAAATCCTATCCTACATCCTTCACACCAGTCTGTAATGTTTTTAAAAATCCTACATGCTGCATTTTTGGTGCAGTAAAAAAATAAAAAACGCACCTCCCCATCGAAATGAATGGAAAATACATCAAATGCGCACCTGCGTTTGTGTTTTTGGTGTGTGTTTTTTTTTTTTTTAGTCATTTCCTTTTTTCACAGGTGCAAAACACACTGGGAATATGGTATTTTTGCATTTTTACCACATTTTTGCAATGAAGCAGTGTAGAGCTGCATGATTAATCGTTTCAGCTTTCAGTGCTCTCACGTTTTGTTTTTTTTTCACACAAATAGAGCTTTCTTTTGGTGGCATTTAATTACCTCTGGGGTTTTTATTTGTTTGCGCTATAAATAAAAAAAGACCAAAAATTTTGCAAAAGAATTGCATTTTTCTTTGTTTCTTTAACTAGTAGAGATCCGCGCTATAGACGAAAGACGTCTACAGCGCGGATCTCAATCTCCGGGACGACGTCTATTGACGTCCGCCCCCTAACACGCCCCCTGCGCGCTCTCACGAGCGGCGGCGGCGCGCGCGCGCCGCCGCCGCACGCTGCGTGGGCGTGCCCGCGGGTCGGGCGGACTCGATGTCCGCTCCTGACCCGCGATCGCCCTACAGAGCTGTAGAACGGGGAACCGCCGATGTAAACACGGCGGTTCCCCGTTCTGTGAGAGGGGGACAAGCAGATCTACTGATCCCTGTCACTGGGATCAGTTAGATCTGTTATGTCCCGGCCAGCCCTGCCCCCCCACAGTTAGAACACACCCAGGGAACATTGTTAACCCCTTCACTACACCCTGCAGGTTAACCCCTTCACTGCC
>BLSH010250654.1:516243-541024 GCA_018402905.1 Glandirana rugosa
AGTATTCCACCAAAGACTTCTTGGCTTTCATGGTCTAAGTCTAGGGTGCCTCGGTAGCCCCTAGACCGGGAATTCTCATGAGTTTCGGTTGACGAATAAGTCTGGGACAACTTCTTTCCAGTCATGGGACCTTTGATGTTTGCTCGCTCCCAACATCGGGAGGCGGAGCGTGGTCCGTTACATTCGGAAGGTCCAAGCCACTATTTAGAACGTTCTCCACGTGAACGCTCGAAAATTGTTTCACCCCTAGTGTCTCAGTCGGTGAGGGGATAGGGAGTCGTGGACCCTGAGTTATCGGTTCGGCAGTTTCGGTCGCTCCCATTTCGTCCCACGTTCTACCCAGGAACTTGCGAGGCGGAGGGCTACAACCCTCGCTCGTTTGTAGTTTCCAGGGTACTGACCTTTCTTCAACAGGGTCTGAATAAGCAGTTGGCTTTGAGTACTCTTAAGGGCCAGATCCCCGATGGCTCCGTGGGATCTGAATCTGGTACTTTCGGTTCTTCAGAAACCACCTTATGAAAAGATCAGGGAGATCCCCTTACAACTTCTGTCGCAGAAGGTGGCCTTCTTGGTTGTCATCACTTCTGCCAGATGAGTGTCGGAATTGGCTGCCCTATCGTGCAAGTCTCCTTATTTGGTGATGCATAAGGATAAGGCGGTCTTGCAACCCCTTCCTTCTTTTCTTCTGAAGGTAGTCTCTTCTTTTCATATCAATGAAGATATTGTTCTACCTTCATTGTGCCCTCGTCCAGCGCACCCCAAGGAGTTTGAGTTGCATACCTTGGACGTAGTAAGGGCTTTACGAGTGTATTTGGCTGCTACAGCTTCCTTTCGTAAGGCTGACGCTTTGTTTGTTTTGCCAGAAGGGCCGCGCAAAGGTCTGGCGGCTTCTTCGGCTACTATTTCTCGGTGGATTAGAAAAACCGTGACCCATGCGTATTCTGTTCGGGGGCAAGATTCCCCCTTTTCCGGTCACGGCTCATTCTACCCGGGCGGTTAGTGCTTCCTGGGCTTTCAGACACCAGGCCTCGGTGTCACAGGTGTGCAAAGCAGCCACTTGGGCCTCGGTTCACACTTTTACTAAGTTTTATAAAGTTGATGTGTTCGCATCTTCGGATGCTGCTTTTGGCCGCAAAGTTCTGCAGGCGGCAGTGTAGGCGCGTCTGGCGCCTCCTCAGAGGTTCAGTTGGGTACAGTTGTTTGCGTTTACCCACCCTTCTTTTTTTGACACAGCTTGGGGACGTCCCCACAAAGTCATGAAGAAGCTGCGTCTGTCAGTGAACGTAGGAGAAAAAGGGATTTTATTAAAACTTACCGTAAAATCCTTTTCTCCGAGTTCACTGACAGACGCAGCACCCACCCCTCTGGGCTCTGTTTTGGTACGGCTTGTGTACGAACTGGAGAGCTATTCTGTGAGGGGGGTTTAATGTAGGAAGAGAGGATGGCCCCTAGGGGAGGGGCCAGCTGATTCTTTTCCCTGCCTAGTTAACTCCTGGTAGGACGAACATAAAACCCACAAAGTCATGAAGAAGCTGCGTCTGTCAGTGAACTCGGAGAAAAGGATTTTACAGTAAGTTTTAATAAAATCCCTTTCTCTCTCCTGGCATATGCATACCACAAATTACATCCCAAAACACATTCTACTACTCCTCCTGAGTATGGCGATACCACATGTGTGAGACTTTTACACAGCCTGGCCACATACAGAGGCCCAACATGCAGGGAGCACCATCAGGCGTTCTAGGGACGTAAATTGCACAATGACATGGCACTATAGAGCACTGATGGGGCACAGATGTGGCACTGATATGATATTGCTAAGTACTGATATGGCATGGATTGGGGCACTGATATGGCACGGATTGGAGCACTGCTGGGCACTGATAGGGGCACTGTTTTCCACAGATTGGAGCACTTTATGGGCAAAGATTGGGGCACTTATGGGCACAAATTGGGGCTTGGATTGTAGCTGGCACCGGGACAATACCTTTTGTAGCCTCACGCTGCATCTCCTCCCACCGCAGCTCACACGATCTGTGTGAGCAGCGGAGAGAACTGGACATAGCGCCGGTTTGTTTACACTGATTACCACAATCCGTGACCCACCGGGTCCCGTGAAGCATTCGGCTATAGCCTGGTCATCAAGTGGTATCTGCTCCCTCCCCCCCCTCCAGTCCACATTTTAGATCTCTCATGCCACTGCCAGGCCAGCCCAGCCACCATACAGTTAGAACACACACAGGGAACACAGTTAACCCCTCCATTGCCCCCCGCAGGTTAGCCCCTTCACTGCCAATGACATTTATACAGTAATCATTGTCTATTTTGAGCTCTGATCGCTGTATAAATGTCATTGGTCCCAAAAAAGTGTCAAAAATGGCCGACATGTCCGCCGCAATGTTGCAGTCAATCAATATATGCCGATTGCGATTTTTTTATTTTTTTACCACAAATATGTAGAAGAATATATATCTGCCAAAACTGATGAATAAATTAGTTTTTTTATATCTTTTTTTTAATTGTATTTTATCAAAAAGTAAGAAATATTGTTTTTTTTTTCAAAATTGTCGCTCTTTTTTTTATAGTGGTGATCAGAAGTGCTGCATAGGTGAGGTGATCAAATACCACCAAGAGAAAGTTGTATTTGTGGGGAAAAAAGGACGCCAATTTAGTTTGGGCACAACGTCGCACGACCACGCAATTGTCAGTTAAATCGATCCAGTGCCAAATCACAAAAAGTGCTCTGGTCATTAAGGGGGCAAATCCTCCGGGGCTGAAGTGGTTAAAGACTAAGCCTTTTTATGACGCTTGTTGCTTACGAGTTAAAATCAGTAATTTTTGCTAGAAAATTATTTAGAGCCTCCAAACGTTTTATATATATATATATATATATATATATATATATATATATATATATATTAGCAGAGACCCTAGAGAATAAAATGGTGGTCATTGCAATATTTTATGTCACACTGTATTTGTGCAGCTATCTTTCAAAAGTAAAATTGTGGGAAAAAATACACTTCAATGAATTAAAAAAAAGAACTAAACCGTAATGTTAGCCACATTTTTTCATATAATGTGAAAGATGATGTTACGACAAGAATCGTGATCTTTATTCTAAGCAATAAAATTGTGATTCTCATTTTTTCCAGAATTGTGCAGCTCTCTAATGATGTGCACATGAGGCTGGGTTCACACTGCTGCCGGATGCGGCTCGCAGCAGGGGTTCGGTGCGTCCCTGTTCGGTGTTTCAGGGAAGAATTAGGGCCAAATTTTTGGTTGAATCCGGCACTGAGACGGAGCCAAAGACGCACAGGACTCCTGTGCAAGACCAGGGCTGCTGTTAGAAATCACGGGGCCCTGTACAGCCTACTTGACAGGGCCCCCCCCCACCCGAAAAAAAAAAATCAAAACAATATTTTCACTACCAATATTGTTTATATCATTATTAGCAGACACAAATACAACAAAACATACAAAATTGTGGGGGGTGGGGGGACAGGAGGGTATAGTACATGGGGGGGTGCAGGAGGGCACAGTACAGCGGTTAGGGGGGAACAGTATAGGTGAACAGTACAAGGGCAGGAGGGCACAGTACAGGGGGGGCAGGAAGGTACAGTATGGGGGGGCAGGAGGGCATAGTACAGTGGTTAGAAAGGTACAGTACAGGGGGCAGCAGGAGGGCACAGTACAGAGTGGGGCAGTATGGTGGGGGGGGGTAGGAGGGCCCAGTACAGCTGGTAAATGTTGGCAAACTGACTGGCTGTGAGAAGGTAGCAAGGGTTAACAAGGACCTGAGAGGGAAGCAGTGTGACAATCTGAGAGATGGATGGATCTGTTTGAGGGCGAGGGAGCAGGACGGGAAAGTGGCTGATGTCGGGATGGGAGAGAGCACACTGAAGACAGCTGGAGATGTGAGAAATGGATAACGGAACTGACCTGCAGGACATGTAAAATAGCCAACCAAAGTGAGGGGAACTGTTGGCAGTACAGTGAATGCTGGGAGGAAACTTCACGGCCCCTTCTTGTACTTAGCACCCCTGGGCAGTTACTAGAGGTGCCTGTACATTAAGACAGCCCTAACTCTCACTCCAGACACATCCACCTGTTTTCCTGCAGCACCGGACGGGACAGGAAAGCGCTGGGGCACCAATTCGCATAGGTGTGAACCCAGCCTTAGTGGGTGGCCTGTCTGCAAATCCTGGCATTTTCGGGCACCTGGGAGACACAGGTACAGCGTCCAGTCCTGCTGCCAGCAGCCTGAAATATTGCTACTGAAACACACCACGGCTGAACGGTGTACTGAGCGCTACTAGTTTTTAGAGCCATATGTGTTCAGGGATGTACTGTATGCCCCAAAGAGAGATAGGCAGGCCAGAAAAAACTGAAAAATTGTGAAAATATACAGCTTTTTCCTTTTTTTTTTTTTTTTTTTTTTTTTTTTTTTTTTTTTTTAGCAATTTTTTGGTGACCGCTGGTGGGCTTTTCTTTTGGGGGGGCATACAAGCAACCCCCTCCGGGTGGCCGGCGGCACAGCACTGACAGCACCCCCCTCCGCAGACTGTGGCGTGACACTGACACCCCCCGGCAGACCACAGTGTGACACTGACACCTCCACACCCCCTGCAAACCACCAGACCGTGGCGTGACACTGACATCACCATCCCCCCCCTTCGGAAGGACAGCGTCATGGCACCTACCCGATCTAGGGCTGGGGGGGGGGCTGCGGTGTCCTCTCCCGGGATGCGGGCAGAGACTCTGTGTCCGCTCCTGCCGTGGCTTCGCCGTGTCTTCTCTCTGTTCCTCCTAAGCGCTAGGCATCCAATAGGATCACCTAACTCTTTGGCCAATCAGGAAACAGGTCTCATGACCTGCCTCCTGAATAGCGGAGGGAAACTTTAGTGTGAAAATAGCAAAAATGTATTCGCTACCATCCCTGAGCCCATCTTTTTTTGAAGCCTATTAGAGCCTCCCCTACCCCCATTGGAATCCATAGTCTGGCGCCCTGATATGTAGATCAGGGGGCTGGATGCATGGATAGGGGGAGCGGCCCCCGTGCACCCTGTATGTACGGATCTCTACTGCCTCAGATGATACACAGAGATGAAATAAGTCTCCCTACAGAAGTTTTATATGTATATCTGCTGTCTTCCCCTTTCTACAGGTGATACTCGAAAAATTAGAATATTGTGCAAAAGTTCATTTATTTCAGTAATGCAACTTAAAAGGTGAAACTAATATATGAGATAGACTCATTACATGCAAAGCAAGATAGTTCAAGCCGTGATTTGTCATAATTGTGATGATTATGGCTTACAGCTCATGAAAACCCCAAATCCACAATCTCAGAAAATTAGAATATTGTGAAAAGGTGCAATATTTTAGGCTCAAAGTATCCCACTCTAATCATCTAATTAAGCCATAACACTTGCAAAGGGTTCCTGAGCCCTTAAAGCGGTAGTAAACTCACATGACTGTTTTTTGGGACAAAATTGATTGAAGCATAATAAATGATTTGTGCTGCATGTAGAGCTTCTTACCTGCTTCCTCTCCCTGTATTCTGTATTTTTCTTTTTAGCGACGTCAGCCGTGCATGTTCCGTATGGCCGCATTTTCCAGCAAGCATAGGCTCTGCCGGAAAAATGCAGGGTGTATGCCGGGGCTGCATCATTGTTTACGTCAGCCCCATCATCCCGCGATAATACAGGTTTATTCACAGCAATGAGAAACGAGGCTGGAATACCGTGTAGTAATGCACATGCGCAAGATTTTTTTACGAGGAATAATACTGAGAGCGGAAATACAGCGCTGCAAAGACACGGAAGCCAGTAGTTAAAATGGCGGCGTCCAACACCGAGGGAGAGCATTTCAAAAATGCAAGATTATGCCAGTAAGATATATTTTATAGCGTGCTATGTAGGATTTGTAGATTTTATTTGTATAGTTGACTTAGAATATTGTTTACATTTTCGAGCGGTATGTGAGTTTACTATCGCTTTAAATGGTCTCTCAGTCTGGTTCAGTAGGAATCACAATCATGGGAAAGAATGCTGACCTGACAGTTGTACAGAAAACCATAATGGACACCGTCCATAAGGAGGGAAAGCCTCAAAAGGTAATTGCAAAAGAAGTTGGATGTTCCCAAAGTGCTGTATCAAAGCACATTAATAGAAAGTTATGTGGAAGGGAAAAGTGTGGAAGGAAAAGGTGCACAAGCAGCAGGGATGACCGCAGCCTGGAGAGGATTGTCAAGAAAAGGCTATTCAAAGGGGTTGGGGACATTTTACAAGGAGTTGACTGAGGCTGGAGTCAGTGCATCAAGAGCCACAACACACAGATGGATCCTGGACATGGGCTTCAAATGTCGTATTCCTCTTGTCAAGTCACTCCTGAATAACAGACAACGTCAGAAGCGTCTTACCTGGGCTAAAGAAAAACAGACAGGTCTGTAACTCAGTGGTCCAAAGTCCTCTTTTCTAATGAGAGCAAATTTTGCATCTCATTTGAAAACCAAGGACCCAGAGTATGGAGGAAGAATGGAGAGGCACGCACTGCAAGATGCTTGAAGTCCTGTGTGAAGTTTCCACAGTCGATTGTGTTGATTTGGGGAGCCATGTCATCTTCTGGTGTTGGTCCACTGTGCTTCATTAAGTCCAGGGTCAATGCAGCCGTCTACCAGGAGATTTTGGAGCACTTCATGCTTCCTTCCGCAGACGAGCTCTATGGGGATGCTGACTTCATTTTCCAGCAGGACTTGGCACCTGCCCACACTGCCAAAAGCACAAAAACCTGGTTCAATGCCCGTGGGATTACTGTGCTTGATTGGCCAGCAAACTCGCCTGACCTGAACCCCATAGAGAATCTATGGGGCATTGCCAAGATAAAGATGAGAGACATGAGACCCAACAATGCAGAAGAGCTGAAGGCCGCTATTGAAGCATCCTGGCCTTCCATAACACCTCAGAAGTGCCACAGGCTGATAGCTTCCATGTCACGCCGCATTGAGGCAGTACTTGCTGCAAAAGGGGCCCAAATCAAGTACTGAGTACATATGCATGCTTATATTTTTCAGAGGTCTGATATTGTTCTATATACAATGCTTGTTTTATTGATTGCATGTAATATTCTAATTTTCTGAGATTGTGGATTTGGGGTTTTAATGAGCTGTAAGCCATAATCATCACAATTATGACAAATCTCGGCTTGAACTATCTTGCTTTGCATGTAATAAGTCTATCTCATATATTAGTTTCACCTTTTAAGTTGCATTACTGAAATAAATGAACTTTTGCACGATATTCTAATTTTTCGAGTATCACCTGTATATTCTTTAAAAAGTGCACATTGTGTTACAAATGTTTCTTCCTGTGTCAGCACTGGGAGTGGAATCTAGGCATACACTATGTGACAGCTGATTGAAGAAAAGGCACACCCACCCCCCCACATAGGCATAGGAACTAAGAAACGTGAGCTGTCCTGTGAATAGACAAGCTCTCTGCTTATCTGTCTCTAATGCCTCGTACACACGGTGCGTCTGTTGTACGACTGCACGTTCAACAATCAGCTGTTGGCGGTTGTGTCAAGCGTACTGACATGAGTCAAGTAATCGGCCAACAAAGCCGAACGTAGTGACGTGTTACGAGTGTATAACGAGGAAGTTCAGGTGAATGTGATTTGAGAATTAGGAACACAGGTTTACATGACCTAACACTTCCTGCATTCAGAGCATGCGTGTTTGCACTTTCAACTTTTGTTGGCCCAACTTCTGTACACACGAGTCAACAGTCGTACAACTGCTTGTTGGTCAACAAAAGTATTCTAGTTTGCTCAGCCAACTTCTGTTGTATGACTGTCGAACGTCAGCTGTTGTAATCGCGCGTACTAACACTTGGATTATCGTACAACAAGCTGTTGTACAACAGTTGCACCGTGTGTATGGGCCATAAGTTCCATCCCGACAAATTTTCAGCTGCTTTTATCTCTGTGTCCTGAGAACTTGTCAGAGGTTATCGTGTTACTAACAGAGGAACGGAGCAGCAGAAAGACATGGGACATAGGGCTTTATAGAGAGATTCGTAAACACTGCAGATATATATGCATAGGTCAAATTTCATGAATGGGGTTTACATCCACTTTAATGAAAGATTTCAGAGACTTTATGTAAAGTCATAAATTATTGCAAGTTCTCAGCTGAAGACAAGTAAAGCCTAGAATACAATTCAAGTGACGCTGTACCTCTCAATGCATTTCTCAAACAAGAAAAATACAGTGCATCTGGAAAGTATTCACAGCGCTTCACTTTTTCCACATTTTGTTATGTTACAGCCTTATTGCAAAATTGATTAAATTAATTATTTTACCCAAAATTCTACAAACAATCCATAATGACAGCATGAAAGAATTTTGTTTGAAATCGTTCTTCTTTGCAGGACCTCTCAAGCTCCATCAGGTTGGAAGGGGAGCATCAGTGCACAGCCATTTTCATATCTCTGCAGAGATGTTCAGTTGGGTTTAAGTCTGGGCTCTGGCTGGGACACTCAAGGACATTCACAGAATTGTCCCATACCCACTCCTTTGTTATCTTGGCTGTGTGCTAAGGGTCATTGTCCTGTCCGAAAATGAACCTTCACACCAGTCTGGTCCAGACCAGAGGTCCAGAGTGCTCTGGAGCAGGTTTTCATCAACTATGTCTCTGTACATTGTTGCATTCATCTTTCTCTCGATCCTGACTAGTCTCCCAGTTCCTGCTGCTGAAAAATATCTCTGCTGCTGCCACCACCATGCTTCACTATAGGGATGGTATTGGGCAGATGATGAGCAGTGCCTGGTTTCCATTTGCCATTCAGGCCAAAGAGTTCAATCTTTGTTTCATCAGACCAGAGACTTTTGTTTCTCATGATCTGAGAGTCCTTCAGGTGCCTTTTGTCAAACTCCAGGCGAGCTATCATGTGCCTTTTACTGAGGAGTGGCTTCCATCTGGCCACTCTACCATACAGGCCTGATAAGTAGAGTGCTTCAGAGATGGTTGTTGTTCTGGAAGGTTCCCCGATCGCTCAGTTTGGCCGGGTGGCCCTCTCTAGGAAGAGTCCTGGTGGTTCCAAACTTCTTCCATTCACGGATGATGGAGGCCACTGTGCTCATTGGGACCTTCAATGCTGCATAAATGTTTCTGTACCCTTCCCTACATCTGTGCCTTGATGCAATCCTGTCTCGAAGGTCTACAGACAATTCCTTGGACTTCACAGCTTGGTTTGTGCTCTGACATGCACTGTTAACTGTGTTAACTGTGGGACATTATATAGACAGGTGTGTGCCTTTTCAAATCATGTGCAATCAACTGAATTTACCACAGGTGGACTCCAGTCAAGTTGTAGAAACAAATCAAGGATGATCAGTGGAAACAGGATGCACCTGAGCTCAATTTTGAGTGTCAAGGCAAAGGCTGTGAATACTTATGTACATGTGATTTTTTTGTTTTTTAGTTTTAATAAATTTGCAAAGATTTCAAACAAACTTCTTTCGCGCTGTCATTATGGGGTATTGTTTGTAGAATTTTGAGGAACATAATGAATTTAATCCATTTTGGAATAAGGCTGTAACAACAAAATGGGGAAAAATGAAGAGCTGTGAATACTTTCCGGATGCACTGTATGCATTTCTGGGGGTATTGCAGGAGAAAGGCTCCAGTTTAGTTTGCTTGTGGGCTCCATTTTGTCCCTCCTACAGTTGGGTGATTGTTGGGATACTGTAGTTTCTGTCCTTCAGGCCTTAATTGACAGTTAAGAGGGTACATCTTACAAATTAATTTCTCTTTATAACCTTTAAATGAGTTGTAAAGGCAGAAGGTTTTTTTATCTTAATATATTCTCTGCATTTAGATAAAAAAACCTTCTGTGTGTAGCAGCACCCCCCTAATTACCTGAGCCCCTTCTCTCTCCAGCGATGTCCATGAATGTCTAAGCTGTCTGGGACACGCCTGATTGACTGAGACACAGCAGCAGTGCCATTGGCTCCCACGGCTGTCACTCAAACTCAGTCAGCCAATCAGGGGAGGGAGGGGACGGGGCCGGGTCGGGGCTCCATGTCTGAATGGATACATGGAGCTGTAACTCGGCTTGGGTGCCCCCATAGAAAGCTGTGGGTACGCTCAATAGGAGGGAGGGGCCAGGAGCAGCAAAGAGAGACCAGAGAAAAGGAGGATCCAGGCTGCTCTGTGCAAAACCAACTGCACGGAGGAGGTAAGTATAACATGTTTGCTATAAAAAACCAAAACAATAAAAACAAGACTTTACAATCACTTTGATTCCTATTAATGCTCTCCACCATCATAACAGCTCTATATTTCCCTATAGTCTGCTCATTAAATTGGGTTTTCTTTTCCTCCTCTTAGTAAAATGGTGAGACCAACATTGCCACAGTGCAATGTCTGAGTGCAAAGCTGCAATTTACAAATATTGTAAGAAGAAATGTTCTTTTCCCAATGCTACAAGGCTGCGGCCTGCCAATAGTTCAGAAGAGAAGCGGAGCAACAGTATGCCGATCTAAACAAAGCACACCACAGCTTGGTCAGGGAGAAAAAGAGTGAGATCATGTTTCAGCTAAGCTGAATCACAATCTCTCTTTTTCCACCAGTGAATCCACTCCCCCCACAGTTAGAAAGCATCTCCCAGGGGATACATTTAACCCCTTGATCGCCCCTGGTGTTAACCCCTTCCCCGCCAGTGTCATTTATACATTAATCAGTGCATTTTTTTAGCACTGATCCCTGTATTGGTGTCACTGGTCCCCAAAAAGTGTCACTTAGGGTCAGATTTGTCCGCCTCAATGTTGCAGGCCCCCTAAAAATCGCAGATCGCCGCCATTACCAGTAGAAAAAAAAATGAAAGTCCATAAATCTATCCCGTAGTTTGTAGGCGCTATAACTTTTGGGCAAACCAATCAGTACACGCTTATTGGGGAAATATGTAGCAGAATACATATTGGCCTAAATTGATGAAGACATTTTTTTGGATATGTATTATAACAGAAAGTAAAAAAATATTGTTTTTTTTTTTCAAAATTGTTGGTCTTTTTTTGGTTATAGCGCAAAAAATGGAAAACGCAGAGGTGAGCAAATACCACCAAAAGAAAGCTCTTTGTGGGGAAAAGGGACATCAATTTTATTTGGGTACAGCATCGCACGACTATGCAATTGTCAGTTAAAGCGACGCAGTGGCGTATAGCAAAAAATGGCCTGTTCAAGAAGTGGGTAAAACCTTCTGGGGCTGAAGTGGTTAAAAGTACTTTATGGAATGGAATGATGGGGACCAGAATGAAAGTGTGAGTAGCTTTTCCCTCCAGAGTTCTCATTCCAGAAACACTTATTGTTGCTTCTGGATCTTCACAAAGTGTTTCTTCTCCAGCAGCGTCTTCAAGTAAGGAAGTGTTGTAAACCATGGCCTCCCAAAAATACACAATGTCTTCATTAAGGCTCCAATTACACCTAGGCGATTTGAATCGTGGGAAGAATCGCTGCGGTTCTGTCCTCGATTCCAGAATCTCGGCAAAACGTGGGATGCTTTTGCAATGCCATTACTTGTTAATTGCACCCAAAATCGCAGTGCGATGTTGTTGCCCAAAAGAAACTCCTCCTTTTCAAGCGTCAAGCTTCGCACATTGCAATTTTGCCATGATTGCAGTGTGATTTATCATGTGACAACTGAGGCAAAATTGCAACACAATTGGAGTGCCATTAACAAGTAATGGCATCGCAAGCGCGTCCTGCGTTTTGCTGCGATTCTGCCCGTGATTCAAATCGCCTGGGTGGGAAAGGAGCCTTATAGATAAAAGGACACCTGAAAATCAGGATATCAAGCTCTTGCAGGAGCAATATATGCTTCTGGATCAGCGTCGTCAATAAATGAAAATGGATATCGGCAGGAAGATTTTCCATTATTATGAGGGAAAGGGGGGCGGTTACCGGTTCTCATGTATAGTTGGTGGTTACCTGTTCTCATGTATAGTTGAAATGTTCTTTCCCCTGTTATTCTATTTGTAATAAAAAATACAACTTTAAAAAGCAAGTTTATTTTTTTTTACTGAATACGCTGTACATTTATTTCAAACATAATACTTTTATACTGTATATACTGCATTTCACCTTCCCAGTGTAATAAAATGACTTTCAATTTGTAAAACTACTCCACACTGAATTGTTTTTCAATTTTTCTAAAATTTCCATTTTTTTCTGAAATGGTTTCACAATTTCCAGAAATGTTACATCTCTAGCCCTAAATGAAGAAAATCTACATTCATGGCATGCATTCCTGAGAGCATACAGCCCTCTTGTGCTTTTTTTGCTTGTTTTTCAAGCGCTAACATGCATTATGCCTAGGGCAGCCCATTCACTTCAATGGGCTGCCCTAAGTTTAACATGTACCCCAAAGTAGCTCTGGAACCTTTTTGGTTGCAGAGTGATGGGTATTTATTTAGTGTGTGTTCTGGTGCGCAGCTGCTATGCATGCTTGGGGACAGGTAAATGTCTGCTTATCTAACCACTTCCCGACCGCGCGCTGCCTATTTACGGGGACAGCGTGGCTCTATTCCGCAAATCGCCGTAAATAGGTGCTGATTTACGGACAGGCAGCCAGGGCCGGCGGCGTGCGCTCGTGCCCGCTGCACTCTGGAGGAGTGTGCCTGCAGCTCGGGCGGACCCGATGTCCGCCGGCGAGCCGCGATGAGCTGCCAGAGGGAAAGAACAGGGAACCGCCATGTCAGTGGGGACATAAGAGATCTACTGATCCCTGCCACTGGGATCAGTTAGATCTCTTATGCCCAAGGTAGCCCACCCTCCTCACAGTTAGAACACGCCTAGGGAACACAGTTAACCCCTAGATCTCCCCCTGCAGGTTAACCCTTTTCACTGCCAATGACATTTGTACAGTAATCAGTGGATAGTTACATTTCTGATCGCTGTGTAAATGTCATTTGTCCCAAAAAAAGTGTCAAAAATGTCCGACATGTCCGCCTCAATATCAAAGTCCCGAAAAAATCACAGATCGCCGTCATTACTAAAAAAAACAAATGTAAAAATGCCAGAATTAATTCTCATAGTTTGTAAGCGCGGCAACTTTTACGCAAACCAATCAATAAACGCCAATTGTGATTTTTTTTTTTTTTTTTTTACCAAAAATATGAGGAAGAATATAAATCGGCCAAAACTGATGAATAAATTCGTTTTTTTATATTTTTTTTTTTGGATTTGTATTATAGCAAAAAGTAAGAAATATTGTTTTATTTTTTTGCAAAATTGACGCTGATTTTTTTGTTTATAGCGGTGATCAGAAATGATGCAGAGGGGATCAAATACCACCAAAAGAAAGCTCTATTTGTGGGAAAAAAAGGACGCAAATTTTGTTTGGGTACAACGTTGCATGACCGCGCAATTGTCAGCTAAAGCAACGTAGTGCCGAATCGCAAAAAGTCTGGTCCTACAATGGGAAATCCTTCCGGGACTGAAGTGGTTAAGTCAGAAGCTACAGTTTTTGTAGCTGTTGTCTTTTAATGTTGGCACATCTAACTGAAGATCCTCTTTACCCTAAGATTTCTATCAGTGCCACTCCCTGAGTTTCTCCACTGGATAGAATATAAGGGATTAGTAGCTGGAGTCTAGGTTATACCTATGATGTGATTATAATTTTCAGCTTTGTGGCATCAACCTCAATCAAATAGATATTGCTGATTGTTGGGTATTTCTTAGATAAATTCACAGTGACTTCGACCTTATGCTTTTGCATTCTTTATCTCCATTTACTATTGAAAGGAGAAGTGTGGCAATTCAAAAAAAAAAAAAACACATATACTCACCTCCCTGGCTGTCCTATGCTAGCTCTAAGCCCAAGATCTGAGCGATCATATGATTGCTATTCCCTCAGTTTTTGATCCGCTTTGAGTAGAGAGTGGTGATTGTCAGTCAGACTGAAGTGGCTCAGTGACGTCAGCTGACATCGGGCTGGGTCACAGGAGATCACAAGTGAGTGCACTCCAGTGACCCAGAAGAGAATAGGGCTGCTTTCACGCGTATCGGTTTGGACATTTTTCAAGCTTTTTGTCACGCGTATTTGCAAACGCCCAATTTGCTAATACGTGCGACTGGTGCTTTTTTATTGAAATCTATTGCAATACAAATGTTCCACAAACACCCAAATATGCCCGATTCGCACAACAAAAATACCTCCGGAACTTGTTTGAGCTTCAGCCATTTGGCTTCAGGCGTTTTGGAGTGGATATGTGAACCATCTCCATAGAAAATCATTGATTTTTTCCCTCCAGCGTTTTGTAGCTTCAGGCTTCAAGCTACAAAACGCTCAGGTGTGAATGGGGTCTTATGGTCAAAAAAGCTTTGGCCATACTCCTCTTTGAGATATATATTGGAGCTTATGTTTGTGGTATTTTGTTTGTTTTATGCAGATCAGAAATTTAATGCTCCAATGTGTATCTCTGATCCCCATGAACATAGACAAAATAACACAAGCATAAGCTCCAGTGTTGTGTGTTATTGTTTTCTCTTGCTGCCCATCAAAAAGATTGGAGCTTAAGCTTTCATTATTTTGTCTATGTTGTATTGTTTTCTCTTAGACCCCATACACACTATTAGATTTTCTGCAGATTTTTGTCTTCAGATTTACCAAAACCATATAATATGCGGTCAAACCTTAAGAGTTTCAGTTTGTATGCAATCAGGCAGGCCCTTGCACTACATGGTTTTGGTAAATCTGAAGACAAAAATCTGCAGAAAATCTAATAGTGTGTATACTGTGGATAAGAAATACATAACATTGGAGCTTATGTTATTTTATCAATATTTATGTTGTATTGTTTACTTTTGCTGCGCATCAGAAATACACAACATTGGAACTAACGCTTGTGTTGTTTTGCCTATATTTATGTTATATTGATTACATGGGATGGTGTGGTCACTATACTCTTTCATGGTGGCTCTGTTGTATACAGTAGTATTAACCTCTTGCATGACTGGCTGTGTGACTGGAGTAACCGACCAATGTGCTGTCACTGCTACAGGCTCAGTTGCCTGAAAGGGGTTGTAAACCCTCGTGGTTTTTCACCTTAATGCAACCTCCTTTAGTGCACCAGCCCCCCAGAGCCCCCATTTTACTTACCAGCCGGTGTCTCGGGTCCTGATTGGATAGATTGATAGCAGTGCAGCCATTGGCTCCCACTGCTGTCAATCAAATCCAATGATGCGGGAGCCGGGGGCAGGGCCGAGTGCTGCTGTCTGTGTTAATGGATGCAGCAGCAGGACTTGGGAGCGTACCCACACGAGTGTCTCCAGAGAAGCGCTTCCCCGTGGGGGCACTCAATGTGGGTAGGAGCCAAGAGCGCTACGGAGTAAAAGCCTTACACAGAGGACATAAGTATAACATGTTTGTTATTAAAAAAAACAAAGCTTTACAATCACTTTAAATAGGGATCTGCATAACTTAACATTCAAAAGTATCACAAGGTGCCCAAGGGTACCTGAGTAGAATCAGACTTCAGACATCGGGCAGGGCACCTGATATTTGTATAATAGTCATTATTTATCCAACTCCTTCCCGCTTAATGTGTAATGTAATATAATGTTGTGTAATGTAGTGCATTTAACTACTGGTGTATGGGAAGCTTGGGTATACAGGGCACTTACTGTACGTAGCTGACATACCAGCATTCAGATGTGAAGAAAATCATAGATATGGGTGTTTCCTTCAAATCTCTTAACTTCAAGTTGGCTTTCCTTTTACCCCAGGTTCACACCTATGCATTTTTAGTGCAGTTTGCAGAAACACACTACAGTCCATTTAACATGGTTTACTATTGTACACATTCACATCCATGCATTTTTGGAAATGGTTAGTGACTTTTTTCCTGCAGCAGATTGTGTTTTGCATGTAATAGACTTCAATGGACCCGCACCAAAAACGCAAGTGTAGCATTTCTGAAGAGTTTTTACATGTTATTTTTCTTCTTCTTAACAAACTGTATAGCTGGTTATTAACCACTTCAGCCCCGGAAGGATTTCCAGCTTTAGGACCGGAGCCCTTTTTGCGATTCGGCACTGCGTCGCTTTAACTGAAAATTGCGCGGTCGTGCGAAGTTGTACCCACACTAAATTTGCGTCCTTTTTTTCCCACAAACAGAGCTTTCTTTTGGTGGTATTTGATCACCTCTGCGTCATTTCTGATCGCCGCTATAAACAAAAGAAGAGCGACAATTTTGCAAAAAAACCCAAATTTCTTACTTCTTGCTAGAATACAAATAAAAAAAAATAAATATAAAAAAACATTTTTTTTCACCATTTTTGGCCGATTTATATTCTTCCTCATATTTGTGATAAAAAAATCGCAATCGGCGTTTATTGATTGGTTTGCGCAAAAGTGGTCGCGTTTACGGATGATGAGAATTCATTTTTGGGGTTTTTTTTTTTACTAGTAATGGCGGCGATCTGCGATTTTTAGCGGTACTGCGATATTTCAGCGGACATGTCGGACTATTTTGACACTTTTTTGGGACCATTGGCATTTATACAGCGATCAGTGCTATAAAAATGCACTGATTACTGTGTAAATGTCATTGGCAGTGAAGGGGTTAACCTGCAGGGGGCGCTCCTAAGGGTTAACTATGTTCCCTGGGCGTGTTCTAACTGTAGGGGGACTGTACTATCTGGGGAAGGGAAGTGGTCACAGCCTTCGTATACAGGAAGGCTGTGATCACAGCCCTTCCCCCTTCACACAGAGCGGAGGTCCGTGTTTACATACACGGACCTCCGTTCCTCCACTCGGGGGGGGGGGCATCGCGGGTAGCCGGCGGCAATCAAAGCCGCCGCACCCACTCCCTGGCCCTCCCCGAACACAGTGAGCGCGCAGGCGCGCCTCCGGCGGCGCGTGCTCGCTCACTAAGCTCGATCCCGCAGCCGCCGTCGTATGACGGCGTTTTGCGGGAACGAACCACTTTGCCGCCGTCAGATGCCGATCGGCGGTCGGCAAGTGGTTAAGGAGCGGGCCGGGAATGATTTTGAGGGGAACCCCAAGCCAAAAAAAAAAAAGGCGTGGGATTCCCCCCAAAATCCATACCTGACTCTTATCTAAGCATTTAGCCCGGCAGGTCAGGAAAGGGAGGAGACGAGTGAGCGAGCGCCCCCCTCCTGAACCATAGCAGGCCACATGCCTTCAATGTGGGTGGGTGCTTTTGGGGATGGGGAGCTCTGCCCCCCAACCCCAAAGCACCTTGTCCCCAGGGGGCTCCCAGGTCCCAGCCCCCTCCCTACTCAGTACCCCTACTCATTCAAAAAAAAAGTATAGTGTAAAAAATGACAGTAGCCAATTTTTGATGTAGATCCATTGTCAATGATGATGCCTGCCACCACCGCCAACCCATGATTGAGGATGGATTTAAATTTAACCACTTCACCCAAGGAAAGGATTGTCCACTGTAGGACCAGAGCACTTTTTGCGATTCTGCACTGCATCGCTTTAACTGACAATTGTGCGGTCGTGCAACGTTGTACCCAAACTAAATTTGCATCCTTTTTCCCACAAATATAAAAAATAGAAATAAAAAAATTTAAAATAGAAAAAAAATGTATTCATCGGTTTTGGCCGATTTATGTTGTTTCTCATATTTTTGGTAAAAAAAATTGCAATCTGCGTTTATGGATTGGTTTGCGCAAAAGTTCCGTGTTTACAAACCATGAGAATTAATTTCTGGCGTTTTTTAAATTTTTTTTTTTACTAGTAATGGCGGCGATCTGCGATTTTTATAGAGACTTTGCTATTGGAGCAGACATGTCGGACATTTTTGACACTTTTTTGGGACCAATGACATTTATACAGCGATCAGAAATTTAACTGTCCACTGATTACTGTATAAATGTCATTGGCAGTGAAGGGGTTAACCTGCAGGGGGAGATCTAGGGGTTAACTGTGTTCCCTATGCGTGTTCTAACTGTGAGGGGGCTGGGCTGTCAGGGGCATAAGAGATCTAACTGATCCCAGTTTCATGGATCAGTAGATCTCTTACATGCTGCCTGACAGAACAGGGAACCACCGTGTTTACATTGGCGGTTCCCCGTTCTTTCCCTCTGGCAGGGCATCCCAGGCACGCTCCTCAGGAGTGCGGCGGGCACTAGAGTGCACCGCCGGTGGCGTGCTCCCACCCGCTAAGTGCGCACGCATGGATCGCCGCTTATATACAGCGATTTGCGAGACAGCGACACATTGCCTCAGTAAATAAGCGGTAGCCGGTCGAGAACCGGTTAATTTAATAAACTCGTGTTTTGTCTTTACTCATTTTCCACACTTTTTTGGGGGGTGGGATCCATACCAGGTCCTTATCTAATCATGCAGCCTGGCAGGCCAGGAAAGGTGGGAGGGGGGAGCTAAGGCCCCCTCCTGAATCATACCAGGCCACATGTCTTCAACATGGGGGGGGCACTTTGCCGAGGGGGGCAGGCCCTGGCAAAGCACCTTGTCTACATGTTGATGAGGACAAGAGCCTCTTCCACCCTGGCCCGGTGGTTGTGGAGGTGCGAGGGATAGCTCATCTGAATCTGGGGACCTCCATGTGAATGAGTATAAGGTCACCTGTGCATGTCCTTTTAAGGGATATAGATACAATTTATCACATGGATAGCTGTCCTGGTTCGATAAAAGTGCCAATGCTCCCACAAATCCAGAAGAAAGGCTCAGGAATAAAACATATGAAAAATCATAGTGCTTTCCATAAAAAAATGCTGATTTATTTAAAAAAATCAATTTAAAATTTAAAAAATGCACTCACTTGCACAATGACTAGTGACTACAGATTACTCACATATGTCACTTTACAGACCACCCCAGGGGGCAATATACGTAGCGGCTGCTGCTTGTGGAGACTCCGCCATACAGATATACAACTTTAACACTGCCCCGTTTTAAAGTGGATTCTGCTCAGTGTGGATCACAGGTACCTCCAGTGTTCCCTTCCACCCAACTGTTATGAAAGACATCTTACCATTACGTGCTAAGCCACAGAGTGGCTTCCCCTCTCTGTTTGGAGCAACCCATCTGATTCCTAAGACCGGATTATACTTGGTTTGGTAATTTCATATCACTTCTCTGGAGTTTGGGGGTACATTCTTCCTGTGCCTGATGATCCTCATAAAGGATACTTGCCTGTTTGGCTAGCTGGATGTCCTGTTTACCTTACTGGAGACTTAAAAGCAGGAGGGCTCTTCCCACCCGTGTGTTATTTGAGGGGCCTCAGGCCCTTGGTTGTGTCTCCTAAGTTGAGCATTCCACTGATTGGTCTTTTCCTGTTCTGAACAGACCTGCATGCTCCAGCTCTTGTTGCTGTTTTTTTCTGAGCTTAGGCTTTGGCTGGCTGTCTTTTTTTCCACTGGCTAATGCTTGGGCTCCATGATTGTCTGTTGCACCTTTGGGGTGTTCTAAGACCTGTGCCCAGAGATTCGGAACCACCAGATGGTTATCTTGGCCTCCTGGTTCAATGTTATTTGGACAGTATGTGTTTTGGTATAGACATTTTTGAGTAGTAACAGTGGTTGCTCCATGGGTTCAGTTCGTGTCATTAAACCACATCATTAAAAACGATCAATAAATGATTTATTACATGCTATTCATACTCTGTCACTATTGGGTTTTTTTCTGTATTCTGCAAAAAAAACCTGGTTGATCCAGCTGTCCTCTATCTCTCTCTCCTGTCCTCACTGCAGTTGGGGATTTTGCAGAGCAGTGTTGGCAGCTACTGCAAATGCTCAGTTTTCTGTGTATTTCTACCCTGAGTATTTCCTCACTATCACATTTGAGCATCCCATGTGATGATAGTCACACATGTGGGTGTATACACAGGGGGTAAATGACGTGGTAAATTGGGTGGGATATGGATATTACATCTTGATTGATGGAAGCTTCACTTCCCTGTAATTCTAAGATACAGGCTAGAGAGGGAGGCCAAAAAATAATAAAGATTTTTATTTTGAATATATATTAAATTAAACTATGTGTGTTTTGTATCAATTTCAGTTGGGTCTACACCTTCCCATCCTCATCTCCCTCTTTGCCTGCTCCGTGGGGTAGTGTATAAGGCCTTCTCATCCTAGTCTTTTGGGTTTGTGGGGTCCATCATGCTTTTGGACACCATGCTACCTCATGTGCACTGACTGGAGCTTCCCTTCCTGCCACTTGACTACTCTGGCCTGAGTTTTGTTGTTCTTTTCTAGGTCAGTGTTTTGTCCCGTGTGGCATCAGGGTCTTGTGTTGGGTGCTGGCATTCTTCCCAGCCTACTAGCTCCTCTACCTTGCTGACTCTTGTACTGGGCATCCCTCTTGGTAACCTTTATGTCCTGTTTCCTTGTTTCCATCTCCCCATGAGGCATATCTTCTTGGGCTGATGGTCTTGTCCTGGTTAGAACCATCCTGGTCCTATGCAGGGATAAAGTGGTGTGAAGGCAGTGCCACCTTCCTTTCCAACGTGTTTGGCTTTTGACCTCTATCATGACTGGTTCCTTCATTCTCTATGCATTTCCTCAGAAGAAACTATTATCTTTCTGTCTCTGTGGTGTGGGTTGTGCTTGCTCTTACTTTACAGCCTTGTTTCAGTTTTTTCTCTGTCCCTTTTTGTCTCCTGGCAGGAGGCCTGTGGGTCTCATGGGCCATTGTCACTGCAAACTAATCCCTTACCTGCTTCTCTGTTAGAACACCTTTTGCTGGGGAGGTTCCCTTATATGTTCCCAGTTAGTGAGTCTCGCAAGCGGCATGTACTGTTCTGGATTTTAGGAAATTGTCTGGTGTTTCCCACTCCTTGGTAGACACTGCTTTTGGGATGTCCTAATAGACATAGATCAAGATTTCTTCTGTGGGATTTTTTTGCACTCTTAAAATCCTTTTTTTTCTTAGTTCATTGAAAGACAAAGCATTGTTTGTTGTCTGTGACTGGTTGTATGTACTGCTTTGTGTTTAAATGAATTGCCTTTAGTGGTTTGGGGGTTTGGAGGGGCTACACCTAGGCTGTGTTTCTGTTTTTTGTGCCTAGTGTATTACTCCTGAAGGTGACACAATAACCCAATGGTCAGAGATCAAGATTTCTGCTGTGTTCTTCAATTGTGAGTACAAAAAAATCCAATTTTTCCTCTCATATACTGTCCTGGCAGATGATTGGGGAAAATAGTTAATTACCTGGTGGCTCAATTTCCAAGAATCTTCCAGGGCAGCAGAGATTCACATATGATGTATGTAATGTACTCTATTGCAGAATCCTACTAATAATCACCTTATTAGTGGAATAGTTACTGTGGTGACTAGGCGAACATCCTCGTTCTTTAATTATAGATGGTGTGTTTCCTGTTTTAGATATGAAAAACCTCTGGCTCATGTACTGTTTTGGGAGGTTCCCGGGAATAGAATTTCCAGTTTAACTAATTTTATTTTCTCATTTATAATTCAGCTGCCTTAAGATGTGAATTAAAGTGGACCTTTATTCAAAGAAAATTAAGTCCTGCTGGATCACTTCATGCCGACCCCTTTTGCAGGTGTAAAAAAATAAAAAATAAGTGGCTATACTGTATAAAATCCAGTAATGCAGAGGCCGATGAGCTGACAGCTTTAAGTTTTACTGTTGCTGAAGGGGGTAGAAAGCAACAGGAATGACACAGACTGTGTAGAGGGAGATTAGGGAGAAAAGAAAAGCAGGAGAGGTGGCAGGACAAACTCTGCTGCCAAGGAGACACATATGAGTTAAACATACAAGGATAGTGTCTTTTCTTTTCTCCCTGATATGCTCTCCTTTCTCCCTCAGCAGTGGCAGCTGTAAACTTCAGCACTGTAAAGCTTTTGTCAGCCTTTTTCGCTAGCTGAGCCAAGACATACAGACAAGGAAAGGAAACATTTGCAGAAAGTGACATAAAGGGATTTTATTAAAACTTACCGTAAAATCCTTTTCTCCGAGTTCACTGACAGACGCAGCTCTTCATGACTTTGTGGGGTTTTATGATCGTCCTACCAGGAGTTAACTAGGCAGGGAAAAGAATTCAGCTGGCCCCTCCCCTGGGGGCCGTCCTCTGTTCCTACATTAAAACCCCCCCTCACAGAGGAGCTCTCCAGTTTGTACACAAGCCGTACCAAAACAGAGCCCAGAGGGGTGGGTGCTGCGTCTGTCAGTGAACTCGGAGAAAAGGATTTTACGGTAAGTTTTAATAAAATCCCTTTTTCTCCTACGTTCACTGACAGACGCAGCTCTTCATGACTTTGTGGGGACGTCCCCAAGCTGTGTCAAAAAAGAGGGGTGGGTAAACGCAAAACAACTGTACCCAACTGAACCTCTGAGGAGGCACCAGACGCGCCTACACTGCCGCCTGCAGAACTTTGCGGCCAAAAGCAGCATCCGAAGATGCAAACACATCAACTTTGTAAAACTTAGTGAAAGTGTGAACCGAGGCCCAAGTGGCCGCCTTGCACACCTGTGACACCGAGGCCTGGTGTCTGAAGGCCCAGGAAGTGCTAACCGCCCAGGTAGAATGAGCCGTGACCGGAAAAGGGGGAACCTTGCCCCAAACAGAATACGCATGGGTCACGGTTTTTCTAATCCACTGAGAAATCGTTGCCCAAGAGGCCGCTAAACCTTTGCACGGGCCCTCTGGCAGAACAAACAGGGCGTCAGCTTTACGAAAAGAAGCTGTAGCAGCCAAGTACACCCGTAGGGCCCTAACTACGTCCAAGGCATGCAACTCGAATTCCTTCGGGTGCAATGGACGAGGGCACAATGAAGGTAGAACAATATCTTCATTGATATGAAAAGAAGAGACTACCTTTGGAAGAAAGGACGGAAGGGGTCGCAAGACCGCCTTATCCTTATGTATCACCAAATAAGGAGACTTGCACGATAGGGCAGCCAATTCCGACACTCGCCTGGCAGAAGTGATGGCAACCAAAAAGGCCACCTTCTGCGACAGAAGTTGTAAGGGGATCTCCCTGATCTTTTCATAAGGTGGTTTTTGAAGAACAGAAAGCACCAGATTCAGATCCCATGGGGCCATCAGGCATCTCACCCGAGGCGTCACATGTCGCACACCTTGTACAAAGGTACGAATCAGAGAGTGCGAAGCCAAAGGTCTCTGAAAAAGTATGGCTAAGGCCGAGATCTGGCCCTTAAGAGTACTCAAGGCCAACTGCTTATTCAGACCCTGCTGAAGAAAAGTCAGTACCCTGGAGACTACAAACGAGCGAGGGTTGTAGCCCTCCGCCTCGCACCAGGCAATATAAGCCTTCCAGGTACGGTGATAAATCTTGCGAGAGGTGCACTTGCGAGCCTTTAATAAGGTGGGGATCACGGAGTCGGCCACTCCTCTATCCCTTAGCACCTGGGACTCAATAGCCAAGCCGTCAAAGCCAGCGAGGGTAAAGCAGGGTGCAAGATGGGTCCTTGAGACAGGAGGTCGTCTCGCATCGGTAGCCGCCAGGGGGCGTCCGTCACCATTTGCACTACGTCGGCGTACCAAGTGCGCCGAGGCCAATCCTGAGCCACCAGAATGGTCGGAATTCCTTCTATTGCTATTCTGCGCACCAACCTTGGAAGCAGACGTATGGGAGGAAAAGCGTACAGGAGGCGATAACGGCTCCAGGGGGCCACCAGAGCATCCGTGGCCACTGCCAACGGATCCTTCGTCCTGGACACAAAGTTTCTCACTTTGTGATTGAACCTGGACGCCATGAGATCCACATCTGGTGTTCCCCACCTGTGGCAAATCTGACTGAACACCTCCGGGTGGAGAGACCACTCCCCCTGGTCCAGCTTCTGGCGACTGAGAAAGTCCGCCTGCCAGTTCTCCACACCTGGGATGTAAACCGCAGAAATTGCCGGAACATGGTGTTCCGCCCAATGCAGAATCAGGGCTGCCTCCGCAGCCGCCGCTGGACTCCGAGTGCCGCCCTGATGATTCACATACACCACCGCTGTGGCATTGTCCGACTGAATACGAATCGGGCGGCCTTGCAATCTCCTCGTCCAATGAGACAGACACAGTCTGATCGCTCTGAGCTCCAGCACATTGATTGGTAGACAGGCCTCCTGGGCCGACCAACGACCCTGAGCTGAGAACTGCTCCAGGACTCTGCCCCAACCCGTCAGACTGGCGTCCGTGGTGATCACTGTCCATTGAATGGGAAGGAACGACTTCCCTCGAGTGAGGGCCGAGTCCCGCAACCAAGAGAGGGACGCCCTGGTCTGAGGGCCCAGCCGGATCAGAAGATCCAAGGACCGGTGGGACTTGTCCCATTGAACCAGGATTGCTCGTTGGAGCAAACGAGTGTGACTCTGGGCAAAAGGTATCGCCTCGAATGACGAGACCATGAGCCCCAGCACCCTCATGCAGAACCGCAAAGAAGACCGGTGGCGTGATAGTAGGGTGCGCACAGCCGACTGTAAGCTCTGTAGCTTTGTTGGAGGTAGAAATACCTTCGCTTGGTTTGTGTCCAGAATGAGACCCAAGTACTCCAGATGGCAAGAGGGAGACACCGAAGACTTCTGCAGGTTGAGTAACCATCCGAAGTCCCGCAATGAGACCATTGCGATGCTCACATTCTCCTCTAGGGCAGAGGCAGTGTCTGCTCGCAGGAGCAGATCGTCCAGATAAGCCACTATGGCAATGCCCCTCTGCCGCAGCAACGCCAACACCGGGGCCAGTAACTTCGTGAACACCCGGGGCGCGGAGGTCAGACCGAAGGGAAGAGCTACAAATTGAAAATTTCCGTGC
>BLSH010250654.1:549634-559967 GCA_018402905.1 Glandirana rugosa
GGTAGGTAGTGGGTACGTAGGAACGAGTGAGTAGGCAGTGGGTACGTAGGTTCGAGTATGACGGATGAGTGAGCAAGGATGCATGGGTGATGGATGGGTGAGCACAGATGCATGGGTGACGGATGGGTGAGCACGGATGCATGGGTGAGCACGGATGGGTGAGCACGGATGTATGGGTGACGGATGGGTGAGCGTGGATGAACGGATGACGGATGGGTGAACATGGATGGATGGGTGATGGGTGGGCACGGATGGGTGGGCATGGATTCATGGGTGACCATGGGTGATGGGTGGGCATGGATTCATGGGTGGACACAGATGGGTGGGCATGGATTCATGGGTGGACACAGATGGGTGGGCATGGATGAGGGCATGGGTGAAGCTGGATGGGGGTCCCTGCCTGGCACACAGCGGTGCTGTGGGCACTTCAGATCCTGCCCACAGCACCGCTGCATCTACTCTCTCCCCCCTCTCCTGTCACACTGCACCGATCGGTGCGGAGAGGGGAGAGACACATTTTTACATGTGATTCTCCGTCATTTGACGGAGCGATCACGTGGTAAAAGGCTGCTCCAAGCGGCCATTTACCGTGATCCGTGATGCGCCAGGTCTCATAGACCCGGCGGTCACGGATGCTCCCAGGTGCGCGCCCCAGGGGGCGTGCGGGAGCGCGATTCTGGGAGGACGTTTTTATACACCTCCCAGAACAATGGGTGCCACTTGCGGCCATGTAACTACGTTACACGGTCGGCAAGTGGTAAATAGCTTGAGTAACATGTGGCATTGAAAGGGTCAAAAATGGGACTTTGAATGAGGCAATGGTCATATTGGCCATATGCCTCCATCCCGGGTTGGGTGATATAGAAAATGGGGGGTTTGTTTGGGACTTTAAATGAGACACATGGGTTTTAAAAACATGCGTTTTTTATTGAGGCAATTTTCATCAAGGTAGTACCGTAAACAATCCATACATCTCTTTATACATATATATTGGGCACATTGCCTCTACTATAACATTTTACATATGAACTAGAAACAAATACATATTTCACAAAATGATGAAAACTGGCTCCATATATGACAATTTCTGCAGCATAGAACAACTTATGTAATAATTCATATGGCATATATCGGCCCTACGCGTTTCGTGAAGTTATTTATCCACTCATCAGGAGCATGCACGTATTGGTAACTGTAATTAATAAAAATGTGTAAATATTATATTTTGCAAAAAAAAAAAAAAATTATATATGAAAAAATATTGAAAATGAAAATATGGTTTACCATAATTGCTGCATGGAGCAGTGTCATACTCAAATTATTGTAAACCATATATTCATTCTCAATATTTTTTCATATATAAAAAAATTATTTTTTTTGCAAAATATAATATTCATGAAGACAACTCCACTTATATACTGTATAAATGCATTATAATTTTACCTTACATTGAATAGTGTTTTTAGTCCATTTAATTGTAACTTTACCAAAGAAAATACTATGAGAATTGATGTACAATATATAAACAGTACTGTACAATAACTGGAATAGGCTATGATAAGAGTAGCAACAAAGATGTTTCTCTAAGTAGACAATCTTGAATCTCATCTTTCCGATTCAAAAAAAAAAAAACTGATTTACAAAAACCATTCTAAGGAAAGTCTTTATAAAATAACAATTACTAAAGTTAACCTTTAAGAAAAAGAATTGTTCTAGTGGAATACTTTACATTTTTCTAACGTGAAAAGCACCAGCATCAGCTCTTTTATGCTTTCATTAATTTGCCCATTACCTACATTTTCTGCTGTTAAAGACAATGGATGTTCTGAAGCTTTTATTGGTTCAGAAGTGGGAAGTGCTTTACAGTAAGGTTAGAAATAAAAGTCCTATGAGCGAAAACATAAACATATGGCTCTTACATACTGAAGGGACCTCGGCGATGTGAATTAGTCCTAACTTTATCTAGATGTAAAGTATCAGTTCCTGTGTAAAAAAATATAGTTTCCAGGCAAATTCAACTTTAGAATACTACTGGGAATGTATATACTGTATAGAGTGGTTTAAAATATAAAACCTATGAATGTACATTTTTGCAATACATGCATGTGTATGCCCTTAAAAAGATGCATGTACAGATACTGTATACACCTGGTGATTAGCCAGAAATCCATTGTGCTCCTAATTTCTTTTTTGAGTTGACAACACAGAGACTCTGCTTCATTGAAATCCCAAGCAGTATTACTGCCCTGCCAAGTTTTCCCCTTGGACAAGAATACAACGAACCCCATATTTTGTGAAGATAAGGAGATGGCAAGGGGTTCTGTATTCTAGTTGAAGTGGACTGGGCAAGGCTGACTATGTGGCTTAGGATTTCAATGCAGCAGAAGCACTGTGTTCAGAGGCGGCCTGTGTTTTTTTTAGGGGGGCAGTAAACAACCCCCCCGTTGGTCGGTGGCATCTCAGCACCCCCTGCACTTACCCCGACAGGCTCTGGGGGCGGGTTGCAGGCTTCGGAGGGTTGCAGGCTCCGGCAGGTGACGGCGGGCTTCGGCCGATTGCAGGCTCTGGTGGCAGCGGGCTTCTGTGGACAGTGGGCGGGCTCCTCCTTTCTTCTCCTAGGCATCCAATAGGATCGCCTGTCCTTTCAGCCAATTGGGTGACAGGTATCAGACCCGCTTCCCGATTGGCCGAGAGAGGGATCAGTGTTGCAACAGGGAATGCAACACACCTGGGTGGCCTCTGGCTCTAATCAGTGCTTCAGAAAACACACCCCCGCTCATCCTGCTATAGGAATTCATGTGCCTGACATCCTGAAAGGGGCTGGGTGCATGGATAGGGAGTGGCGGCGGCATGGATGGGGGGGGAGCGCCCCACAATGGATGGGCTGCCCCTGACTGCGTTGATGGTTCAAACAGGAAATTAGAAGCACAGTAGATTTTCTGCAGATAAACAAGTATATTTGAACAATTCCTGAGAGAAACAGTGAAGCTAGCATTGGTGACCTGAATATGCCAGGCTACTATAAAAAACCTTTGAAGTCATTACTTTGAGTCACTGACCTTGAGGAAGTTTGCAGATTGGTAAAGACAGTATTCTTTATCTGCATATTTATTGCAAATCTGTGACTCATTCTGGTTTCACATGGGCTTTGTCCATAGTCTGCATCCACCTGCTCAGCGGGCATCAGGTCCGTGTACGCTTAACTATGTAGAGTGGACACGGACACAGCACTGCCGCTTCCATCCGACCGTCATACAATCCGCTGTTTTTGGTGGACCGGATTGGATGCCAGCGGGTGCCGCTCCATAGAGGGCTATGAATAGTCCGATCAGGTCTGCCTGAAAATCTGACAGGTGGACCCAATTGGAAAGCCCATGTGAAACCAGCCTAAAAGTATTGAAACTATTAGGTCAATATGACAGCCAGGAAAGAAGCATTTACAGAATGTAAAGTCAGCATTTGTCATCGCCATATTTTTTATAATGTTGTTGTAGAGTACATAAAATGTGTTAATGTTATACATGCAGTACTGTGCAAATATTTTAGGCAGGTGTGAGGAAATGCTGTAAAGTAAGAATTTGGATTTCTCTTCTGTTCATTTACTTTCCATCTTGTTAATTGATAAAAATAAACTATTAACACCTCTATTTCTGAAAGTATTCTTAATTTACAGAATTTTTCACAGCAGCCTAAAACTTTTGCATAGTAGTGTGCAGCTGCTTCTCAGCGGCCGAAGGATAGTGAGGGCTGAGCGAAGACACGGGGACCCCCATAGGAGGAATCTATATCGAATGTTGAACTGGTGATGCAAGATCCATCCTGCTATCTCTATATCCATGTTTGACAATGAAAATGCCGCGCTAAACTGTAAATATGTATAATAACTAGTGAAATTTGCATCAATTCATAAATCAATAAAATAATAAAACAATTGGATCTAACATATAAATAAACTGCTCAACAGTCCAAATGTGAAAATAATAGCCCATATGTGTAAACAAATAATTTTCTTCCTCGGCTGGTTAAACCATGGAAAAAAGGTGACATCCAAGTGAAATATTCCCGCCACCACGAAATTCAAAACGGGTACTCTTACCATTATTAAAATAATGCACTTACATTTGATGTCAGGGTTACAGACAAAACATAAAAGCGATGTGTACACAGGTTGGGCGCAGTAGTCTGGAGCGGACACTCACTCAGTCGACGTGTTTCGTCTCTCAAGGGACTTCAATTGAGGTTGAAGTCCCCAAGAGACGAAACGCGTTGGGTGAGTGTCCGCTCCAGACTACTGCGCCCAACCTGTGTACATATCGCTTTTATGTTTTGCCTGTAACCCTGACATCAAATGTAAGTGCATTATTGTAATAAATTAGCTCTTGTTTTAAAACGGATTTACGCTGTATGGAATTTTCTATATTTTATTCCACCCTTGATGACTTCCCCCTACATCTGAGCTAAAGTGGCTATCCTACCTCGGAACCCATAAAGGAGAAGGAGTGTGATTAAGCAACATATGGGCTTTATGACAATCAATACAGGGTAAGAGTACCCAACTATACCTCTCACTGTCGGTGGAAGCACGAGGTGTTTAATTCTTATATATGCATAGAGCTTTATTGCCAGCTCTGTCTGGTAAGAATACCCATTTTGAATTTTGTGGTGATGGGAATATTTCACTTGGATTTCACCTTTTTTCTGTGGTTTAACCAGCCGAGGAAGAAAATTATTTGTTTGCACATATGGACTGTTATTTTCACATATGCACTGTTGAGCACTTTATTTATATGCTAGGTCCAATAGTTTTATTATTTTATTGATTTATGAATTTATGCGAATTTCACTAGTTATTATACATATTTACGGTTTGGCGCGGCATTTTCATTGTCAAATATTTATGCACAATCCCTGTTGAGATTGTTATGCCAGCAGCTTGTTCATGCTTTTTATTGTAGGAGCGCAACTTTTTATGTGTTTTTTTCATATCTCTATATCCATGGCTACATGTATTTTGCTGATTCCATAATCCTGCATTGCTGTGATATGAGATTGATGTGGTGAAGTGAAATCTCCCTGTCATCAGTCATGTATGTTCCCCATAATTTGGGGTATATATGCCTTGCTTTAATAGCGTTCTGGTAAGCGCAATATTTGACTTCGGTGCTGGATATTTACAGTTGTGGTGTTTATGGAGTGTCATGGAGTCTTCACTTATATCACCCTCCTTTCTGGCACTGGATTATCACCACGTTGGACTATTTATACATGCCTCCTGGATACGTCTATTATATATATGAACTTCGCTATATGCACTTTGTGTTTTGCTATATTATGTGATTATGCTCTTTATATTATATAGTTGCAATGACTGAGGTTCATTCCCAGCGCACATCTACATACACATTGGTTTATTTTGTGTTTTGGACACTATATGTGTTATTTTATGAATTCCAATTTAACGCTGCACATTTCTATTACACAGTAGTGTATATGTACAATATTGTGCAGTAATTGCAGAAATAAAGAGAATTCTGTCTTCTTATTCTTTATTTTATGTAGAAGATGACAACGCTGCATGGAAGGAGATATATTCGGGCATTTGTAAGTGGATTCTTTGTGGCTGTACCAGTCACTGTGACATTTCTTGACCGTGTTGCTTGCGTTGCAAGGGTGGAAGGAGTTTCAATGCAGGTACGTTTCAATCTATCTTCTGTTTTCTTATAGCTGGATATCCTAATGTGCACCTGTGCTTTGCCCTTGCACAGCATAGTGACAGGTTCCCTAGCTTTATATACTGGCTTTACCTTACTGCTTTTTGCCCGTCTAGAGTGAACAGGAAGCCCTGTTTCAGCTCCAAGTTGCAATATGGAGCTTGCCTCAGAAGGAGCTTGCATACACTCCCCTTTTCCTTTCTCAGTTTTCTCTCCTCTCCCACTCTTCTCTCTCCTGATGTGACAAAGCTGGATGCCAGAGCTTCCCAAGTGGAGAAATTGTAGTGAGTAAAAGTACTGGATATTTGCTTTTCCTAATGCCAAATAGAACAGATAGGCATTGAAAAGAAGATGAATTTGTGCAGTTGGGGGGGGGGGGGTGCTAGTGAGTAAAGCACAGGTTTGCTTTAAAGGTGTTTACATAGTTCAACTTTCCAAAAAAAACTGCTTATGCAGGTAAGAAGTGTCTGTAGATAAAAACAAACTTTGCAGCTTTTACATAAATTGAATAACGACCTTGCTATAGGTGTAGGCCATTTACTTACCCCATGAAGCCTGATTGCATCTTATAGTCCTGCCTTGTTGTTAGGATGTTGCTAATACACACTTAGCTGTTACTGTTAACATCTGCCATCACAGGAGGGAGCTCTCAAATACTTCATCAGGGGAGAGAAAGCTCACGTGAATGCACTTGAATCAAAGAAGGAGCTGGCTACTGTGATGGTGGAGGTGAACAGTTACAGTTGGGTTTTTCTGAGCAATGTCCTAGCAACAGGAGATGCAATCTCCGGAGATTTATCAGTCAGGCTTCACAAGGTTCAAGATGTAGCCAAACCAGAGTTTTGTAAGGTGGTAGAATTATAGTTTTATCTCTTGAGTAAATACCTTGTTAATATATGCTAATAGTCTGCTAGCCTTGCTTGCTGCAAAATGAAATTAGAAAAAAACAAAAAGTGAAACCGTGCAAATGGCAAATAAATTAACATTGCTTAACACATGGGTGCTCAACCTGTGGCCCTCCAGCTGTTGCAGAACTACAAGTCCCATGAGGCATCGCAAGGCTGAGAGTTAAAAGCATGACTCCAAAAGGCAAAGGCATGATGGAGCTTGTAGTTCTGCAACAGCTGGAGGGCCACAGGTTGAGCACCCATGGCTTGACACATATAAGCCGCAGCATAAAATGTACAGGATAGCATACACGTAAAATAACTCAGGAAATAATATGCTGTGCTAACTAAAGTAATAAAGTGCAATACAAAGTAAACAGTCATGAATCATAAATTCATGCAGATTGTGTCAAAATTTGAATATCCCAAAGGGTGCAGCATAAAATGTATGAGACAACATGCATAATAATTAACCTCCTAAATAATATGCCACACTAAAATAATTGAGTGCAACTCAATGAAATGGAAACAAAATCACTCTTGGGTCTCCTCCACAGCTCATGGACCCGGGAATGAAGAAAACAGAGCACCGGGCTTGCAAAGTATAAAATCCTTTATGATACTTTATTGTGTATATAAAACCGCTAAAAACGTACATGCCGGTTGGTACAAACAAACACTGCAAACCCCACAATGCAATGTGGGAACGTGCAAGAATGTAGTGACGTCACAGCCTTTGGTTTCACCCTATGCACATTTAGTCTTACATGACATCAGGGGTCCGAAGAGGCTACGACTTGACACTACTCAATTTAAGCACTTCAATATCAGGCACTTACCCACCCAGACCAATTTTCATATTTCAATGCTGTTGCATTTTGAATGACAATTGTGCATCATGCAACACTGTGCCCAAACACATTTTTTATCATTTTGTTCCCAGAAATAGAGCTTTCTTTTGATGGTATTTGATCACCTCTGCGGTTTTTATTTTTTGCGCTACAAAAAAAGACCAAAAATTTTGAAAAAAAATCTCTGTTTCTGTCACAAAACTTTGTAAATAAGTACATTTTCTCCATCACTGATAGGCACTGATGAGGCTACACTGACGGGCACTAATGAGGCTGTACTGATTGGCACTGATGAGGCACTTATATGCAGCACTAATGGGCACGGATAGGCGGCACTGATAAGCAGCACTGATAGTTGGCACTGATAAGCAGCACTGATGGGCATTGATAGGTGGCACTGATAAGCAGCACTGATGGGCACTGATAGTTGGCACTGATGGGCATTGATAGGTGGCACTGGGCACTGCTAGGCGGCACTGATAGGTGGCACTGATGGGCACTGATAGGTGGCACTGGTGGGCGGCAATTGCAGATTCCACTGTAAGGTGTGCATTCCCTGGTGGTCTAGGGTGGCATCTGAAGTTGGCACTGAGTGTCATCCATGTTGGGCATTGTGCCCCTTACCTCAGCACAGACCCCCTCTGTAAGGAGAGCAACTGATTGTCTCTCCTTTACTCATATCTGCAAATGCAAGTAAAGGAAAAGCCGATAAATGGCTCTTCCTGTTTACACTGTGACCAGCCGTGATTTGTCAAGGCTGATCACATGGTAAAGAGCTTCCGATGGAAGCTCCTTACGTTGATCGGTAATGTCTGACCCACCACACCATCAAACGCTGTGATGATGTGTGCCCTCGGGTTATCCTGAGGACGTCAATGGATGTCCAGTCAGGATAACAGAACCACCACACGGCCGTCATTTATCTATAGGCCGGGGGGGGAAGTGGTTAAATACATAACTAATAACTGGGCATGCACGTCATCTCATGGTTAGGTGACAAACTGCACTGGAAAGATAAAAACTTATTGAGTATGTGCCCAAACGTGCCTTCTTATGGCCAAATGACCCACCACACCAAAAAAATTTAAGAATACTTAAAAATGTTTAAAATACATATTAAATAAGTAAATAAAAAATATATTTAAAAAATACTATCCGAATGGCCTCAAGAGCTCGCAATCATAAAAAAGGGATTTTATTAATACTTACCGTAAAATCCTTTTCTCCGAGTTCACTGACAGACGCAGCTTCTTCATGACTTTGTGGGGTTTTATGTTTGTCCTACCAGGAGTTAACTAGGCAGGGAAAAGAATCAGCTGGCCCCTCCCCTGGGGGCCGTCCTCTGTTCCTACATTAAAACCCCCCCTCACAGAGGAGCTCTCCAGTTTGTACACAAGCCGTACCAAAACAGAGCCCAGAGGGGTGGGTGCTGCGTCTGTCAGTGAACTCGGAGAAAAGGATTTTACGGTAAGTTTTAATAAAATCCCTTTTTCTCCTACGTTCACTGACAGACGCAGCTTCTACATGACTTTGTGGGGACGTCCCAGCTGTGTCAAAAAAAGAGGGGTGGGTAAACGCAAACAACTGTACCCAACTGAACCTCTGAGGAGGTGCCAGGCGCGCCTACACTGCCGCCTGCAGAACTTTGTGGCCAAAAGCAGCATCCGAAGATGTGAACACATCAACTTTATAAAACTTAGTAAAAGTGTGAACCGAGGCCCAAGTGGCCGCTTTGCACACCTGTGACACCGAGGCCTGGTGTCTGAAAGCCCAGGAAGCACTAACCGCCCGGGTAGAATGAGCCGTGACTGGAAAAGGGGGAATCTTGCCCTGAACAGAATACGCATGGGTCACGGTTTTTCTAATCCACCGAGAAATAGTAGCCGAAGAAGCCGCCAGACCTTTGCGCTGCCCTTCAGGCAAAACAAACAAGGCGTCAGCTTTACGAAAGGAACCTGTAGCAACCAAATACACTCGTAAGGCCCTTACTACGTCCAAGGTATGCAACTCAAACTCCTTGGGGTGCACTGGACGAGGGCACAATGAAGGTAGAACAATATCTTCATTGATATGAAAAGAAGAGACTACCTTCGGAAGAAAAGAAGGAAGGGGTCGCAAGACCGTCTTATCCTTATGCATCACCAAATAAGGAGACTTGCACGATAGGGCAGCCAATTCCGACACTCGTCTGGCAGAAGTGATGGCAACCAAGAAGGCCACCTTCTGCGACAGAAGTTGTAAGGGGATCTCCCTGATCTTTTCATAAGGTGGTTTCTGAAGAACCGAAAGCACCAGATTCAGATCCATCGGGGATCTCACCCGAGGCGCCACATGTCGCACACCTTGTACAAAGGTACGAATCAGAGAATGCGAAGCCAAAGGTCTCTGAAAGAGTATGGCTAAGGCCGAGATCTGGCCTCAAAAGCCACTGCTTATTCAGACCCTGCTGAAGAAAAGTCAGTACCCTGGAAACTACAAACGAGCGAGGGTTGTAGCCCTCCGCCTCGCACCAGGCAATGTAAGCCTTCCAGGTTCGGTGATAAATCTTGCGATAGGTGCACTTGCAAGCTTTTAACAAAGTGGGGATCACGGAGTCAGCCACTCCCCTATCCCTCAGCACCTGGGCCTCAATAGCCAAGCCGTCAAAGCCAGCGAGGGTAAAGCAGGGTGCAAGATGGGTCCTTGAGACAGGAGGTCGTCTCGCATCGGAAGCCGCCAGGGGGCGTCTGCCACCATTTGCACCACGTCGGCGTACCAGGTGCGCCGAAGGCCAATCTGGGGCCACCAGAATGGTCGGGATTCCTTCCATCGCTATTCTGCGCACCAATCTCGGGAGCAGACGTATGGGAGGAAAAGCGTACAGGAGGCGATAACGGCTCCAGGG
>BLSH010250654.1:561145-575968 GCA_018402905.1 Glandirana rugosa
TAACTGCGGCCGTCACCGTCGCGTTTAGTCCTTTCTGCCTTCTGTTCAGAAGGAGTCGGACTACCCAGCGGGGGTGGGCTAACAGCCCACCCCCCTGCAGAAGCCCCCAAGCGTTTGGCCACCGACCGAGCGTAAAGGCTGGTGACCCAGACGCTCCACCACAGGCGGCCCATGTCCTATCTCAAGTAGAGAGATGGGGGTCTGTCCAAGAAGGGTAGTTTAAATTTGGAGGGCGACCTCGCGTCAGTCTGGGAAAGGTCCCGCCACGTCCGAGAGAGTCTAGTCCCTCACTAGCATGGCCAAGGGGTTCCTCTCTCCAAAGCTCCGACTTTTTTGGGCACCACAAAAAGATTCGAGTAAAAGCCTCGAAACCTCTCTCCTTGGGGAACCGGTACGATCACTCCCTGATCTGAGAGAGCCTGCACCGCCCTGGAAAGGGTCTGACTGCGCTCCAGCGGGAGGTTTAAATTTGATGGGAAGAACCTGTCTGGGGGTAGAGAGATGAACTCTATCCTGTACCCGGCGGACACCACCTCGCAGACCCAGTGGTCGGAAATGCGAGCCAGCCACCGGTTTGCGAACCCCCGAAGACGTCCCCCCACCCGACAATCGGGTGGGGGCGACCCATCAGGCTGAGGAAGACTTGTCTTCCGTCTTTCCTGATTTGCGCTGCCACTGCCGGCGTCTGGCCCCTGCAGCAACCTTACTGGGACGGGTTCCCTTGCTTGCCGCGCCTGATGCACGAAAAAGCTTCCTCTGACCAGACGTAGAAGGCTCCCGTCTACGGCGAAAATCACGCCTGCGGGGCTCCGGGAGGAAGGTACTCTTGCCTCCCGTGAAATCCTTAATGATTTCATCAAGCCGCGAGCCAAATAGGCGCCCACCCTGAAAGGGAATATCAGCCAAACCTAGTTTGGAAGCGTGGTCACCCGACCAGGATCGCAACCAAAGAGTTCTGCGAAGCCTAATGGCCGATATAGATATTCTAGACAGCAAGGGCAGAACATCCACAGCCGCATCACAGAGGTATTTAATCCCCTGGAGTAAAAACTCAGCCTTCTGCGGTGCCTCCATAAGGCGACCTTCGGTCAGGTCCGACTTAAGTTCCCCCATGCACTCCGAAAGGTACTGCGCTACCATGGCCGCACCCAAAGCAGGTCGCACCTCAGAGCCCGCGTTCAAGAACAAGGACTTCAGAAGTGCCTCTGTTCTTCTATCGGCAGTATCCTTAAACGAAGGAGTCCCTTCCATAGGAATGGTAGTCGCCTTAGTAAGGCGTGCAATAGGCGGATCCACCGCAGGAGATTCCCATTTCTTTAGGAAACTCTCCTCAAAGGGATAGCGTTCAGAGAAGCGTGCAGTCAGTGAGGGGGAACGGCGTGGTTGTTGCCATTCACGATATAGGAAATGGTCAAAAAACTCATTGTAAGGATAGGACTTGGGGGCCTTGGGGGGCCTAGAAGACCCGCACACATAGGCAGACCGCGATTCGCCCGCTTGATCCAACTGCAACTTGGTGCGAATGCCAGCGATAATGGTGGCGACCAGCACATTATCTTGGTCAGCCACAGGTTCTTGGTCCTCAGTCCCCATGTCACCACCCGTTTCCTCATCAGACAAGTCCCCCGGGGTCCCTGAGACCTTAGAAGCCACCTCCGGCTCAGAATCTTCCCCCGAGGATAAAGGGGGGGGAGGGGGCCGCTTCCTGGGGGCCCGCGGAGCGGCGTCCCCACGTGGAAGAAATTCAGCGAGGACATCCCGCAGCTGGGTGAGAAAAGCCCCTTGGGCAGACTGCGTGGCTGCTGAAGCCACCTCAGTAGGTTCAGCAGGGAGATCAGCTGTTATAGGGATGGATGGATGTAAGGAAGGGACGGCCGCACACAGCCACACACCCACAGGATCCAGAGGACAGCACCCCACCGCCACCAGTACCCAGAGGGAGCCCAGCTATACTTGCTGTTTTTGCCCGTTAGCGCCGATCGTTCAGAAGAAACTGCCTCTGTCAGCCACCGTTTTCTGTGTGGAGAAGCTGCAGCCACGTGTAGAATGCAGAGCATGCAGTGAAGATGGCCGCCGGGAAGCACTAGATGGTGAAACACACCTCTCAGGCAACGTGCAGTACCGAATATGGCCGCTCCAAGCGCTAGAGGGAAAGCCCCATAGACTGGATATGTCCGCGGCTACGGCAAAATGGCGGCGGTCCGCCGCAAAATGGCGGCCGAAGGACCGCATGGCGATGCTGGACGAGAAGGCTGAACGAAGGTACAGCGCTGGGAAGGGGGGGTGGGGGCGAGGGGTGGCAGGGGGCAAGATGAGAGGCTGATCCCCACCGGTGGCTACCCCGGACAGCTACAGGAGCAATGGAAAAAAATTGCATTTGCGGACGTCGGGCCCTCTTCACTCCCCGTGCGGGGAGGAAGGCAGGGTGCTCACTTACCAGTCCGACGCCACGGTAGCCACCCGGATGCAGAATTTTCGCCCTCGGCGGGGGGTACGCTGCAGGCCCAGAGTCACCCTTCCGAACGAATCGGGAGGGGACCAAAATGGGGGATCTCGCCCCGGGCCACCCGCACGGAACGGGTAAGATGCGGCGGGTCCCTGTGTTGGGGCTGGCTTCGCATCATGTTGGCCAGGTCGGGGAAAGTACAGAGCACCAGGACTCTCGATGCCCCGACCGGCTTCTTGATAGCAGATCATCTTGATTGCAGCAAAAAATAAAATAAAAAATAAAAAAGAAAATGGTCACAATAGGACCGCAGTTCCCTATAGGGAAGCCAGGTCAACTCCTTGCGAACTAGGCATTGAAACTGAAGAGCTATACTGTGAGGGGGTTTGATGTAGGAAGAGAGGACGGCCCCCAGGGGAGGGGCCAGCTGATTCTTTTCCCTGCCTAGTTAACTCCTGGTAGGACGAACATAAACCCCCACAAAGTCATGAAGAAGCTGCGTCTCTCAGTGAACGTAGGAGAAAAACTGGCTAGAAAAATATTAATAGGTTTTTGTGGTCTTCCTTCACATAATACAAGAACAAGTGAAATAAAAACAAAGCATTATAAAATGTTAAAATTAACAAATTCCTATATCTGAACTTCCCAAGCATATTTCAACAGGCAAATACATGGGTCAACTATTGGTTATAAAAGCGTTAACATCCCACTCAATATTAATCCTATGGGGAGAGAACACTTTCAGGTCATAAATCCAGTTGGTTTCCAATTTGGATATTTCTCTTTTAACAAAGCGTTCCCTCCAATGTTGAACATAATTGTCGATACCTAAGAATAAAGTGCCCCAAGGATTTTTGTTGTGTGGGAAACCCCTCTTAATATTAGCTCACCTAAAGCATACATGTAAGGCCTGCATGGAATGGCTTACATATTGCAGGCCACAAGGGCACTGCAATAAATAAACTACGTTGCGTAGAGCAGGTATTCAATGATCTAATGGAGTATGACCTCTACACAAAAGATTGAAAAGAGGTAGCAGCTTTCCTACAACTCAACGTATTAATACGACAAATGTTACATTTTTTACAAGGATAAAATCCTTATATGTCCTGAAAAAAACAAGATTTCGATGGGGGATCTAAAACATTGGGGGCAAATTTGTATCTCAAAGAGGGAACCTGTGGTCAGTCCAGGAGTAAAGGACAGAGGATTCGATCATTTTTAAGAACTGACCAGTGTCTCTTAACCACTTCACCCCCGGAAGGATTTCCCACGTTAGGACCAGAGCATTTTTTGCATTTCGGCACTGCGTTGCATTAACTGACAATTGCGCGGTCGTGCAACGTTTTACCCAAACAACATTTGCGTCCTTTTTTCCCCACAAATAGATCTTTCTTTTGGTGGTATTTGATCACCTCTGTGTCATTTCTGATCACTGCTATAAACAAAAAAAGCACGACAATTTTGCAAAAAAAAACAATATTTGTTACTTTTTGCTTAAATACAAATCCAAAAAAAATATAAAAAAACATTTTTTTTCATCGATTTTGTCCGATTTATATTCTTCCTCAAATTTTTGGTAAAAAAAATCGCAATCACCGTTTATTGATTGGTTTACGGATGTTGAGAATTCATTTATGGGGTTTTTATTTTTTTTTATTTTTTTCTAGTAATAGCAATGGTACTGCGATATTGGGGCGGACATGTCAGACCATTTTGACACTTTTTTGGGATCATTGGCATTTATACAGCGATCAGTGCTATAATAATGCACTGATTACTGTGTAAATGCCATTGGTAAGGCGAGATCTAGGAGCTAACTGTGTTCCCTAGGCATGTTCTAACTGTGTGGGGGCTGGGCTGTCAGGGGCATAAGAGATCTAACTGATCCCAGTGACAGGGATCAGTAGATCTCTTATGTCCCCACTGACAGAACAGGGAACCGCCGTGGTTGCATCGGCGGTTCCCCGTTCTTTTGCTCTAGCAGCTCATCGCAGTTTGCCGGCGGACATCGGGTTAGTCCGAGCCGCGGGCACACTTCTCCGGAGTGCGGCGGGCATGAGCGCGCGCCGCCGGCGCCACACTCGCGCCCCCTAGCTGCCACTCTGCAAATCGCTGTCTATTTACAGCACTTCGCGGTACACGTCCACACTGCCACAGTAAATATACTGTGCGCAGTGTGGAAGTGGTTAAAATTATTCCTAATGGCGTAGTGTTGGATAGAAAAATAAGTAATCATAGAAAAAGCATGGTAGTGCATGCTATTTCCGAGTCTGTGATCTACTAGGACCCCCAGAACATTTTCATCCTCGATTCTCCAGAGGTTTTTCCCCTAGTGAGTAACTTGCATGTATAGTTTTAGCTTTCTGCTCATTACTTTACGTTTTTCAATAATAAATCACATCTGCCATATAGCTGCCCACTGCCATATAGCTGCCCACTCCTCTATTTTACCTAGGTCTTTTAGTAAAGTTTTCAAACAGAATTGGTCCCAGGACAGAGTCCTGGGTCACCCTGCCCACAACTCCACACAATTCATAAAATTTGCCATTTATTGCAACTTTTTGGACACACTCCTGCAACCATGTTTCTATCCAGGTATATACACTATTGTCAGTGCCAAAATGCCTTAATGAAATCTAGATACACTACGTCCACAGGCTTTCCTCTATTTAAATTACAGCTTACCTCCTCATACAATGTTAATAGGTTTGTTTGGCGAAAACAGGCTTTTATAAATCCATGTTGGTTACTATTATTGATACTATTTTCATCAGCAAATTCTTGCATATGATCCGTTATCATTCCTTCCAATAGTTGACATACTGACTGGTAGTTTTAGTTCAGTTTGACCCTGTTTTAACCACTTTACTGCTAGGCCAATTCTGACACTTCTCGCCTACATGTAAAATCATCATTATTTTGCTAGAAAATCACTCAGAATCCCCAAACATTATATATTTTTAGCAGAGATCTTAGGGAATAAAATGGCAGCCATTGCAACTTTTTATGTCGCATGGTATTTGCGCATCAATTTTTCAAAAGCTTTTTTTGAATTAAAAAAAAACCCCAATTTTTTTGCAGATTGTGAAAGATGATGTTACGCCGAGTAAATACATACCCAACATGTCACACTTTAAAATTGCGCTCACTTGTGGAAAGTTATAGCATCTACAAAATAGAGAATAGATTAATGGCATTTTTATTATTATTATTATTTTTTTTTTACTAGTAATGGCGATGATCTGTGATTTTTTGACATTGCAGTGGACAGATTGGACACTTTTGATACTTTTTTGGGACCAATGACATTTTTACAGCGATCAAAGCTAAAAAATACCCACTGATTACTGTATAAATGTCACTGGCAGGGATGGGGGTTAACACTAGGGGGAGATCAAGGGGTTAAGTGTTCTCTAGGAGGTGTTTCTAACAGTGGGGGGAGTGTACTGACTGGGGGTAGAGAGAGAATGATGTTCCCGATCACTGGGAACAGCAGATCTCTCTCCACTTCCCTGTCAGAACAGGGATCTGTTTAGTTACACTAACAGATCTCCGTTCTGGCTCTTTGTGGAGCAATCGCAGGTGGCCGATGGATGTGGCCGTGGACGTGCAGCAGGCGGGCATGAGCACCTCTGTTCCCTCGACCGACGTACAATGACGGCGATTCTCGGTAACGTGCCAACCTGCTACAGTAAAATGACGTCGGCTGGTTGGCAAGTGGTCAGAGTTATCCAATTTGACTGCATCAGTGGAATTAGATTTTATTCTTTCAGTTTAGAATGTGTAAGAAAATGGGGGGGGGGGTGATTACACAAATAATACTACAGACATGACATGAATAAAATTATTAAAGAATATCAACAATATTATTAATCAACACCTGCTTCTCACCATTATCTTAGGGGTAGATCAGCAATGAAACACAACACACACTGTAGGGGAAAAAGATTATGTTGTCGAAAAAACAACATGAAATATGAACAACCATCAGATAAGAAAATTGCAATATTTTTGAAGCATAAAAGGTGCGGGCAAAGAATAACAACAGCACCAAGAAAAAATGGCACCAATACTGCAGAACTAATTCTACGTTTTGTAAGTAGCATATAACTCACAGGCACATATATACAGCAACACTACCAATCAACCGACCCTTGACTGAGTAGATTATCAACCCGAAAGCTTATACAATATAACCACTGTCCTTAATCAGGTCTCCCCCTCTCGTCTTTAGCTAAACTTCCCCGAATGTCAAATCTGGCTATTCTTATGCTAGTTCCCTTCATTCACCATCATTGAGGAACCTGTGATTGGTCCAAACCTCCCAATCATATCTTCTCAAGAAAGCAATTGCATGGAACTCAAAGTCTATGTTCCTATGATGCTTAACCAATATTAATGGAGTTGTGGTGTCTGAACCTGGCTTAAAATATTTACAAGTTTGTTATCCTATCTCCAGACATAAACAGTCAGCCAACTTTGCATTCCAAAGTCACATGAGCTATGGTGCTGAGGAGTTTGGAAAATGGCCACCACCTATATTCAACAGCCCTCTAAAGACAAAGGGTAAACTTTATTACCATATATATAATTTGGCTTTTGCATGCTATTGAAGGCACCAAACAGAAGCTTTTGTTCTCTGAGAGGCAGGAGTCTTAACAGTCTTATAAACACAAACTAGAGCCATATCTCATAATAGTCTCTTAAAAATATATTAATTGCATACAGTATCACACAAAAGTAAGTACACCCCTCACATTTTTGTAAATATTTTATTATATCTTTTCATGTGACAACACTGAAGAAATAACACTTTGCTACGATGTAAATTAGTGTACAACTTGTATAACAGTGTACATTTTCTGCCCCCTCAAAATAACACACAGCCATTAATGTCTAACAAAAGTGAGTACAACAAAAGTGAGTACACCTCAGTAAAAATGTCTAAATTGGGCCCAATTAGCCATTTTCCCTCCACGACGTTCTGTGACTCATTAGCGTTACAAGGTTTCAGGTGTGAATGGGGAGCAGGTGTGTAAAATTTGGTGTTATCGCTCTCACTCTGGAATTTCAACATGGCACCTCATGGCAAAGTGTTCTCTGAGGATCTAAAAAAAAGAATTGTTGCTCTACATAAAGATGGCCTAGGCTATAGGAAGATTGCCAAGATCCTGAAACTGAGCTACAGCACAGTGATCAAGACCATACAGCGGTTTAACAGGACAGGTTCCACTCAGAACAGGCCTCGCCGTGGTCGACCAAAGAAGTTGGATGCACGTTCTCGGCATCATATCCAGAGGTTATCTTTGGGAAATAGACTTATGAGTGCTGCAGAGGTCGAAGGGGTGAGGAGTCAGTCTGTCAGTGTTCAGACCATACGCTGCACTCTGCATCAAATTGGTCTGCATGGCTATTGTCCCTGAAGGAAGCTTCTTCTAAAAACAATGCACAAGAAAGCCCGCCAACAGTTTGCTGAAGACAAGCAGACTGAGGACCTGGATTACTGGTACCATGTCCTGTGGTCTGATGAGACCAAGATAAACTTATTTGGTTCAGAGGGCATCAAGCGTGTGTGGCGGCAACCAGCTGAGGAGTACAAAGACAAGTGTGTCTTGCCTACAGTCAAGCATGGTGGTGGGAGCTGTCATGGTCTGGGGCTGCATGAGTGCTGCCAGCACTGGGGAGCTACAGTTCATTGAGGGAACCATGAATGCCAACATGCACTGTAACATACTGAAGCAGAGCATGATCCCCTCCCTTCGGAGAGTGGGCTGCAAGGCAGTATTCCAACATGTTAACGACCCCAAACACACCTCCAAGATGACCACTGCCTTGCTAAAGAAGCTAAGGGTAAAAGGGATGGACCAAGCATGTTTCCAGACCTAAACCCTATTGAGCATCTCTGGGGCATACTAAAAAGGAAGGTGGAGGGGCGCAATGTTTCTAACATCCACCAGCTCTGTGATGTTGTCATGGAGGAGTGGAAGAGGACTCCAATGGCAACCTGTGAAGCTCTGGTGAACTCCATGCCCAAGAGGGTTAGGGCAGTTCTGGAAAATAATGGTGGCCACACAACATATTGACACTTTGGGCCCAATTTGGACATTTTCAATTAGGGGTGTACTCACTTTTGTTGCCAGCAGTTTAGACATTAATGGCTGTGTGTTGAGTTATTTTGAGGGGGCAGCAAATTTACACTGTTATACAAGCTGTACGCTCACTACTTTAGATTGTAGCAAAGTGTCATTTCTTCAGTGTTTTCACATGAAAAGATATAATAAAATATTTACAAAAATGTGAGGGGTGTACTCACTTTTGTGAGATACTGTACATCCCCTAGAAATGCATATCTTATTGGGACACATCATTTCTTACAAATGTGTGCTGTGAGTGTCCACAAGGGTCTGACGAAGGGCCCCTGCATGGCTCCGAAATATTGCACTACTCTGTGGTGTGATCATGCAATAAAAAAATCAGTTTGGATGCTACCTTGTCGATCCTTGGTGTGCTGGCAAATATCTTCACTGTGAGGGTCCACACACTCATATCTTACTTGTCAGTCAGGTAACATCCTTCTCATCATGGACCTCCCTCAAGTCGAGTGTCAAGGTTGTTCTACACGGTTCACGGTCCCTGATGACATCAATTCTGACGACACACATAAGGTGGAGAATATGATCTCATGCCATCGTGCACGCACGCTGGGCGGTGAAGTTTTTCATTGATGCCTGTTCATTTACTTTTTTTATGAGTATTTATTCTTTAACAAAATCCTGGAGTTTTACTATAATATACTATGTGAATTATTTTCTTTTGATATGGCATCTTATAATCAGATACTGTGGAGATGCTGGCAGAGTAGCCAATTGTGTGGGAAAGCATATTAGACTATAACTAAGGGGTGTCAACCTTTGGTAAGAGGCGTGCAGTTTATGTTGGTGAAGGAGAGTGTCACTTGCTGCATTCCACATTTAGCTTCTGGATTTCTTTGGAAGTGGACATGTTTTCAGTGCTGTTCAATATTTATGGAAGTTTATTAATAGGTTTGCACTGGCACAAATTTACACATTATGACCTGTCTTAGCTACATGATGTTTGGTTTACAAATCTCTTAGTGATAGCGCAATATTTTTTGTGCTATACAAAAGGTTTTTCTTGTTATGTATTTGCACTCATTTGCACATTTGTTGGGAATCGTAAGATACATTTGATATTTGGGTTATTTAATATTTAAAGGGATAGCACAACACACGTTTGTATATTTATTAATATTTAATATCTGTTTATGGATATTTATGGATGCTACTGCCTACTTCTTTCCACATTTTAATTTGTAAGTTTCACCGAGAGCAGATTGTAAACAAGTTCTTTATTTAGTTTTATTTTTTATATTCAATCAACTCTTTATTTAACTGTTGTTTGATACAACAATAGAATCAGTGCATCTAGATAGGTGCAACCTCAGTAATACCTTGGGAGTCTTACCCAGATTCCATGTCATGAGGACAGCCTGTAATGTAGCTTTGGCCACTGGATCCTAAATGGGTGCTCACCTCTGCACTTTGTAAAATGTGTGTATTTAGTTACAGGGTGTCATATAGTTAAGGGCCGTAGTCCCTTCCTATGGAACCCAGACCCCGAAGACCTCTTCAAGGATATGCCCACTGTGACAGGCGAAGCTGACTGCCACTTCTGCCTTGAGCCCTTTATAAGGTACTCAGGTGGTTCCTCCTGTCCTTTTGCCATGAGGACTTTTCTACAGAACAGTCTGCTCCCGGGTTGCTCCGTATTTCTTCCAGACATGCTGACTTTATATTTTGCACCTTACTCTGTGTGTACCCCACAGGGGATTATTCATAACTGTATTTATGATGCAAACCAGGCAAAAGGGAGGTATGGCAAAAGCGCAGGTAAAATTTTCCTCTTCTGAAAGGCCATGCAACACTCAAAGTGATGATGCTTTCCTTGTACGGGAGCAGGACCCAATTTTAAAACGGGTATGTGCACTCAACTGTAGTTCCATTTTCACAGCCTACTTGACAAAGGCAGATCTTTCTGCATCTATGTCACATTTCATCAGGCAACTAACTGCTCTAATACAGCCCTCTCTATCTGGGGCTCCAAAGTGGAAAGCTCCATTCCCAACTCTACCATCTCTACCTGATTCGGATCCTGATATGTCTGGCCTAGAAGAGAAGGAAGAGAACCTGATGACAGTGTTAGAGGCTACAGAAGATTTCTCAGCCCCAGATTCATATATCATATACACCTGAAATTGCAACTTCACGTAATATGCTTCCAATGTGAATAATGCTCCCTTCTGCTTTGTGCAAAAGCCTTGGCATTATAAACACTTGAATTTCCTCTGTATTACCATGCCCCTTTCAGTACAAAGAGACCAGCTAAATGTGAAATAATATTCCCCATTCGTGAACAAAAAGAATTTCTCTTACGTTCACTGACAGACGCAGCTCTTCTTAATTGACACGTGGGTTTTATGTTGTCCTATCAGGAGTGACTAGGCAAAACAGATGCAAAAGCATCAGGGATAGGCTGGCCCCTCCCATGGGGGCCGTCCTCACCTGAGCCTATAAAACCCCCTGCTGGCCAATGGCATTCAGTTTTGTTTGCCTAGTGCAAAGGAGTTGACTGGGTTCCCTTATGGGACCTGCGTTTTTTTTCTGCATGTCATTTTTTTTTTTTTTTTTTCTCTTTCTGAAAATGATGAATACTTCTATCAAGCAGCTGGTCTTGGCATAGAGAGGATATCACAAATCCAAAGCTTTGCCCTGACCGGCCACCTCCTGACGACCTATCCTAAAATGTCAGGGCTGCGTCGTTCAGGGCCCGTTCCGTGCGGGCGGCCTGTGGCTGCTGCCACCTATGCCTAGTGTCTGGCTTTTGCCTTTCCAGTGGCCTTGGCCGGCAGCAATCCTTCCCGGGACAAGGGGGGTAAGTCTGCTTCGGGTGGCTACCCGCAACACCCGTCGGACTGGTGAGTGGACCCTTCCCCCGCCCTTAGGACGTGGGGGGGGGTGCGACATCCGGGGCAGTAATTATTTATTGGTGGTAGCTTCTTTCCCTGTCAGGGGGACACTTTTTTATTGCGTTCCCCCCACCCCCACCTCCGCCCCCCCCCCCCTGGTCTGCCGCGTTTGCGTGGTGTCGCGTTGTGTCTTTTAAGGCCCTGGGACCTATACTGCATCACTAGGGAACGTTCGTATGCACACTTTTAAAAATTAACCGCCGCCATTTTGTGGGGCTGGTTTATGCTGCACGAGCGCCATTTTCTGGTGGTGGCAGTTTTTGGTATTACACTCTGTAAATTCTCCTCAGGGAAGCGCAGCTGCATGTGTGATACAGTCCTCAGAAGCGCCTTTTTTCCCTCACAGCGCTGACAGGCTACAGGGCTAGAAGCAGCAGGTTTGGCTGGCTCCTTGGGGTGTTGTTTTTAGTGGGCTTGTCCCCCCAGGTTCCCTGGGTGGTCTTAGGTGGTGGTGGTGATACGTGGGGAGGGTGTCCCATTCAGGCTATGTCTGGGGACGGCGATGCGGTGGCTATGGACCCTGCAGCGCCCTCTGTAATGGAGACAGCTGAGCAAAGCTCCGCACAAGCCCCTGCGGTCACTTTGGACCTCCTGCGGGCTCTTTTTGTGGAATTCATTCCTAAGTTTACTGCTACGGCCCCTGAGCGCCCCGCTAAGTGCTTGGCCCCCCATGTCTCCTCAGGTGAAGATTCAGATCATGGGGTCGCCTCGGTTGCCACGGGGACCCCCGCGGAACTCTCTGAGGGCGAATTGCTCCTTTCTGAAGCTGAGGAGGACCAGGGGGCCTCAGTGGCGCGCGACAAGGCAATTGTAGCGGCCCTTATTGCTAACATTCGCCAGGCTATGTGCCTTGCTCAGCCTGAGGAGACGCAGACTTCCACTTATGTCTGTGGGTCTATGAAGCCTCCTAAGGCCCCTAGGGCTTTTCCCTATGTTCAATTTTTTGAACGGGCTGTTTTTAAGGAATGGGGTTCCCCCAAAAATTCCTTCACCTTGCCTAAGCGTTTTGCAGTGCGCTATCCCTTTGAGGATGCTTTCCTAACACGGTGGGCTTCCCCCTCGGTGGACCCACTGGTGGCCCGTCTGAATAAGGCTACCACCCTTCCTGTGGAGGGTTCACCCTCTTTTAAGGACGCGGCGGATCACCGCACGGAAATGGTGTCAAAGGCTATATTTCAGCTGGCAGGTTTTGCTATGCGGCCAGCCTTGGCCTCAGCAATGTCAGCACAGTCCCTTTCTGAGTGTCTCTCCTCAGTGTGCAAAAATTTGAGTTGCAATTGTGCAAAGAATGAGTTGCATAATTTGCAACATGCGATGGATGGCCTCCATTATCTGTGCGACTCCCTGCTGGACATCATGACAATACTGTCTAAAATTTCAGCCTTTGCTATTATTATCAGACGGGTGTTGTGGCTGAGGTCTTGGTCGGGTGATCAGGCGTCTAAAAAACGCCTCACTGACCTTCCCTTCCTGGGGGGTCGTTTGGACCTCAGCTGGACGAAATCATTAAAGATTTCACGGGGGGAAAGAGTCTCTTTCTTTCGGAACCCAAACGACGGGACTTTCGCAGACGTCAGGGTCCCTCCTTTTCTGGGCAGAAGCAGTATTTTCGTGCCTCAGGTACAGCCGGGGTGGGTTCCAAGTCCGGTAAGGCCCCGGCTGGGTCTGGTAAGAGAACCTGGCATCATAAGCCCAGAAAAGCGGAGGATAAGCCCTCCTCAGCGTGACGGGTTGCCCCCGCCCATATGTCGGGTGGGGGGCCGGTTACTGGAGTTTGCGGACTGCTGGACAGCTCACATCTCCGATCGGTGGGTCCTGGATGTGGTGTCCACCGGTTACCAGATAGAGTTCAAAACTCTACCCCCAGACAGGTTTTTTCCCTCAAACCTAAGACTTCCACAAGGGCGTCTGGAGGAACTGTTCAACGCAGTCCAGTCCCTCGCGGACATGGGTGTCGTGGTGCCAGTTCCACTGGAGGAGAGGTTCTGCGGTTTTTACTCAAACCTCTTTGTGGTGCCCAAAAAGGGCAGGGTCAGGCCGTTTCTGGATCTAAAAGCTCTGAACTGTTTTGTCAAAGCACAAAGGTTCAAGATGGAGTCCATTAGCTCGGTCGTTGCCGCCCCACATCAAGGGGAATTCTTAGCATCCCTGGACATCAGGGACGCCTATCTGCATGTTCCCATCTGCCAAAAACACCAGCGTTTTCTGCGTTTCGCACTGGGAGACCTGCACTACCAGTTTGTGGCCCTACCATTCGGTCTGGCCTCGGCTCCCAGGGTGTTCACCAAGGTGTTGGCACCTGTCCTAGCACTGCTAAGACAGAGAGGTATCGCAGTGGTAGCGTACCTCGATTACCTGCTCTTGTGGGCGGAGTCGGTAGTATCCTTGGAGGAGGACGTGACAATCACGGCCTCTACACTAAGGGACTTCGCTTGGCTCATCAACCTGCAAAAATCCTCGCTTGCCCCCTCATGTCGCCTAGAGTACCTCGGTCTAATTCTAGACACGACTCAGGTGAAGGTGTTCTTGCCTCCCAACAAACTATTGGGGCTGCAAGCGGAGGTGAGGACCCTGCTGTCACGCCGGAGGTCCTCCCTAAGGTTCTGCATGCGGGTGTTGGGTCTCATGGTTTCATCCTTCGAGGCGATTCCTTATGCCCAGAGTCACACCCGGCTCTTGCAGAAGGCGATTGTGTCAAAATGGGACAAATCTCCTTTTTCTCTGGACAGACTGATCCGTTTGGACCACCAGACCAGGGGATCACTGACTTGGTGGCTCCAGGCTCCAGCATTAACTCTGGAAAAGTCCTTTCTTTCCCTCAATTGGTCAATTGTGACGACAGATGCCAGCCTGATGGGCTGGGGAGGGGTGTTGGATCAGTTGTCTGCCCAGGGCCGTTGGTCAGCTCAGGAAGCTCGACTTCCGATAAATGTGTTGGAACTGAGAGCGATCAAGCTTTGCTTGTCCCGTTGGTCGACAAGGCTGCAGGGCCTCCCTGTCCGGGTTCAATCGGACAATGCCACAGCAGTGGCATATGTGAACCATCAGGGAGGGACAAGGAGTTCAGCGGCAGCTGCAGAAGCTGCTCTGATTCTCCGCTGGGCGGAACAACACGTTCCGGCGCTCTCCACAATCTACATTCCGGGAGTGGAGAACTGGCAGGCGGACTTTCTCAGTCGTCAGACACTGGACCAAGGGGAATGGTCCCTGCATCCAGAGGTGTTTCGCCAGATTTGCTGCAAGTGGGGCACACCAGAGGTAGACCTCATGGCGTCCAGGTTCAATCACAAGGTCGAGACCTTCGTGTGCAGAACAAGAGATCCGCTGG
>BLSH010250654.1:585514-597434 GCA_018402905.1 Glandirana rugosa
ACTCCTCGAGGCGGCCAGTCCCCTAAGTTGTTGCTGTCTTGCCGGTCGATGTAGTGGGGTCAAGTGGCTCATGATGCAGCGTGTGTATCGCCTCTGTGGGATCTCGCTACCGCCCCTTTTCTTTCCCTCACCTTGCAGGCGTTTTCGACTGACTTAAGAAGGTGTTCAGGCGCGGCGCCGACTCCGGATGCGTCCTCCCTCTTCGTCGCCCTGGGTCATCGTCATTGCGCCGGATATGTCTGGAAGGTCTACTCCGACTTGCCTGCGGTCCATTGAGTGGTGGTGGTTGTGGCTAGTTTGTGGACTGCCAGTGATCAGGGTTGACGCCGTCAGGACGGTTTTGTTCCTACTGTCTTTTAAAGTTGTGTCAATCACGGGTTGGCCCGTGGTCGGGAAGGCCGCCATGGATGATTGCAATGCCTGGTTAGATTGCAGGGGATTAAATGGCGCCTCTGTGTGAGGGGATGGTGGCGGAGAGTGTAATCTCATCCTTGTTTTGGCAGGACTGCCGCAGTTGGGACTAGTGACCGTCAGGTGTTTGATCGGTGTTGGTGGTGGTGAGTTACCTGGCGTCCGTTCAGCCTCATCTGGAAGGTCTGTATAGGCCGCGTTACTGCTACTGGGTCCCGCTGCTTCTCCCTCCTGCGTAGGCCTCAGCCGCGGCGCGGACTTGTGGAAGAATTCAGTCAGCTTTTGCGGACGTTCCACTCCCTTTCTTTTCCCCGCCATCGCTCTAGGGTGTCTCCGCTATGTGTGCGACGTAGTACTCGGTGAACTGGGGTGATGTAGCTGGCCGTTCTGTCGTTGTTGAATCCCCTGACCGGCGGAGCTCCTCAGTTAAGCGGCCATACTCGAGCGCCGTCAAGCCACGTCCCCCCCCAATATTAGTATTTCTAACAGGACATTTCAGATGTTACAGGCCAGAAGATTCCTGTTGTAATCTCCTGTTTTTAAACTCTAGTATACGGAAAGTTACAATACAGCAAAAGGTAACAAAATCTTACAATCACTCGGAGTACAGTCAAATTTGTCATGAGGCTATCTTGAATCTCGGACTCTCTACACCTCTGCTTATGGAGGTTCAAAGAGGGGAGCAACCTCAGGGGAAACTACATAGGTAGACATTATTGGTAGGCATAACTACCCGAGCTCCAGGCACCCCGGGAAGGGAACTTGCTGTGACCGGAGATGGGAGTTCCACTCTACCAGATGGTAATACAAAGAGCTACTCACATCTATCTCAATTAGCTAGACCGTGAGAAGTATAGAAAGTAAGCATCTTACTTCATAAGTATTGGAAATCAACTGATATTATGTCCATTGTAAACCGGTGATATCATAGGTAACATTTAACTGAAGTAACAAACGAAAAGAACAAGGAGAGATAAAGCAGGAAGACAGAAAATCACCTAGTATTAGTGTGGTTTGGTAGTGACCCGGAGCTGGGATTGTCCCAGTATAAAGGAAATACCTATGTAAGCTGCCCAAGGTTCCTAGATGCCCTTAAATCTCCTAGTTGTGTCCGAGAAGGATGCTAGATAACTTCTCTTGAGACATGATCCAGGAGACTTTCCGTATGGTGGCTGCAAATGAGACCTTTGGTTGTTTCCACGACTTTGCTATGGTAAGCTTCTGTCACGTACCTGGTGATGGAGTCTGATTGTGCAGAGGGCAACCTCTCTTACGACCCTGGTTCGGGAACCCCTGGTAGAGCAGACAGGAGATTCCGGAGCACAGGGGGGCACGAGGGCTGGTGTGGATGCCGGTGGTGTTGTGAGGATCCTCCAGGAGCTTGTGCAGACAGAAGAGTGGTGATGCAGGCCGGGTCGTTAACAGGCTGGCTGGTGCGGTACAAGGGAGCCGGCAAACGGGTCACCAGGTGCAGGCCGGGTCGTTAACAGGCTGGCTGGTGCGGTGCAAGGGAGCAGGCAAATGGGTCGTCAGGTGCAGGCAGGGTCGTTAACAGGCTGGCTGATGCGGTACAAGGGGTCAGGCAGAAGCCTGGTCGTAAACAGGCAGAGGGTCGGTACAGGCAGAGTTCAATCAAGGTCGGGCAAGCCGGGTCACAGATACAGGAAGTCTTTAGCAAACAGGTCAGGGGAACACACTGGAACACTGTAGAACGGACAGCACTTGCTACAGGAAGCAGGAAGTTTAAATAGAGCTGCTCATCCAGGGAATAGAGGAAACCACAATCAAATGCAATTAACTCTTCGCAGAAAGGTCATTTTAATTGCATTGATTCTACCCAACCAAGAGAGATTGCTATTCGACCAAGATTTCAGGTCGCCCTCGAGTTTGCGGTACATGGGGGGGGGGAATTGTTAGAGTAGAGATCCTCTACCTTAGCCGTTAGGTTAATGCCCAGATATTTAATTGATAGGGAGTTTTATTTGAAGGGGAATGAATCTTGTAGCGAGGCGACTGCTTCAGGTGATAAGTAGTGTTGAGTGAATCCGAACTGTAAAGTTCGGGTCCGTACCGAACTTTTGGGTGTCCAGGACCCGGACCCGAACCCGGACTTTTCAAAAAAGGTCCGGGTTCGGGTCCGGGGTTCTGGTAATTTTACTAAAAGTTCTGAAAAGTGCTGTAAAAAAGTCCTGGAAAGTCCCAGAGGTCTGCAAAAGGAAGGAAAATGGGGGTAAGGGTCGGACAAGTGCCCTACAAAGAAATGAGGATAGGGATATAACTTTAAATAAAAAAAAATAAAAAACATAAAAAAATCAAAAATGGAGGTGGATGTGGACTATCTTAAAACTGTGTTAGAAAAGTATAAATTAGCCGGGAGAAGTCATATCACTGTTCTAAGAACAGTGATATGGCTTCTCCCGGCTAATTTATACTTTTCTCACATAGTTTTAAGATGATTGTACATTCTACAATCATCTTAAAACTCTGTGAGAAAAGTATACATTAGCCAGGAGAAGCCATATCCCTGTTCTTAGAACATCTGCAAACTGTGTGTGAAAACTATCAATTAGCGGGGAGAAGCCAGATCACTGTTCTGAGAACAGTGATATGAGATATAAGGAAATGTTCAACGCATGAGATTTAGAGTAGTTTACTGTGAGTCCAGAGATTTCCACAAATTGGCCTAGCATACGGTTTAAGTTGGGAAGTGAGGTGTGAGAGGATGTGATGAACAAGAGGATGTCATCAGCGAAAAGACCACATCTATGACTCTGAGAGCCGCAAGACACCCCTTTGATGTCTGTGTTGTGACATATCGCGATTGCCAAGGTTTCGATGGCAATAGCGAAGATGAGTGGGGAAAGGGGGCAACCCTGTCTCGTCTCTTTAGTTATGTCTATCGATTTTGAGTAAAATCCCTGGAGCCTTATGCGGGCATTAGGGGAAGAATATAGAGCCTTAATAAGGCCCATGAAGCGCTGGCCAAAGCCCCATCTCTCCAGCAGTGTGAAGATGTAGGCCCATGAAACCGAATCAAACGCCTTCTGCAAGTCTAGTGATAGTACCATGCCTCGTTGTTTAGATTGTAAGATGGATATCAGGTCTACTGCTCTGCTTATCTGATCCGGACCCTGCCTCCCTGGGATGAAGCCTACCTGATCCTTATGAATGTAAGAATTGATAACGTCATTGTTGATCAGTGAAACTGACCTGTAATTGCCCACTTCCTCAGGGTTCTTATCTGGCTTCGGTATCCCCGTGATATAGGCAAAGTTGAGCTGCGGGTCCAGAGGGGTGACCTGAGTTTTGGAGTTAAAGAACTTTGTTAGATACGGGGAGAGAGTCTCAGCGAAGGCCTTATAATATGGCACAGATAGCCCATCAGGACCTGGTGCAGAGTCTCTCCTTAAGTCCTTGATGACCCCCATTACCTCTTCTTCCGTGACATTAGCCTCCAAAATTTGTTTGTGCTCCACTGTCAAGCATGGGATGGGGATATCATCAAGGAACGTCAAGGAGGATACTTTATGACTTTGTGCAGGGAGCTGTACAGGCCTGTGTAAAATCTATGAAAGGTGTCTAGATTTTTGTTGGATTGGCCGTGAGGCCCTGACCTGGGATTCTAATTTTGGGTAGTTTATATTGGCGGCACCGGGGGATAGCCTCGCTGCCAACATTGTGCCTAATTTGTCATTCTGCATGTAGAATTTTTGTCCGCTCCAGCGGATGGCCTTTTCTGCTTTGGCCGTGAGGGGCATATTAAGTTCCGATCTAACTTTATCTAGTTGAGCTGCGAGAATTTTGGAAGGGTGAGTCTTATGCATCGCTTGAAGAGACGAATAAGACTTTTCAAGTCTGACTAGGTCTGCAGTTCTCTCTTTTTTTTATTTGTGAAAACATATGAATTAGTTTGCCTCTAATGAAGGCTTTATGAGCTGCCCAGAGAGTTTCTGCTGAGGTTTCCTCTGTATTATAGAGAAGGAAGTATTCCTTGAGAGCCTTATTGATCTCAGTGACTTTAACGGGGTCTGAAAGCAACGATTCGTTCAGTCTCCAGTGGGCCTGTGTCACATGTGGGTCGGCGCGGATATGTAGTAGCACTATGGCGTGGTCCGAGAGTGCTGTATCAACTATCCGAGAGTTGATTACTAGTGGTATCGTGTTGGTCTGGACCAGCAGGTGGTCAATACATGCATAAGAGTTATGAGGGGAGGAATAATGTGTAAAGTCTCTCTTGGTTGGGTTGAAATCTCTGCCCCGCAATCCGTCATGTTAAATGTGTGAAGCAGTTTGGCGAGTTTAAGACTTGCTTTGGAGGGGCGCGTCAATTGATTCCCAAGGGGCCTAGATTTGTCCAGTCCCTGATCAAAGGCGATACTGGAGTCTCCGCCTAAAATGACCCTGCCTTCTAAGTGGGGTTGGATCGAGTCAAACAGGGCTTTAAAGAAGTTTAGTTGGGCTTTGTTTGGCGCATAGTAAAATATAAATATATATACATTTCCCTCTATAGATCCTTTGATTACGATAAACCTCCCCTCTGAGTCTCTAATTTCTGAGTGGAGAGTGAAGTCGCACGTTTTAGCAATTAAGATCGCCCCCTGTTTGGTTTTCATGTCCACTTTAGCTAAGAAAAAAAGGGGGGTAGTGTGCGTGAAGGAATTTGGGGCTGTACTGTAGTGGGAAGTGAGTCTCCTCAATCAAAACCATGTCTAATTTGAGGGATTTGTAATGGTCAAAAACCTTTCTCCTTTTTACAGGGGGAGTTGAGGCCCTGAGTATTGTGAGATGCTATTTTAAGGTGTCTCTGGGTGTCATTAGCCATGGTGCTTGCTGGTACAACAGCTCGTGTCCACAACATCACTCACCTCATTCCTTGTATCCCCCTTCGAGGAGAGGAGAAGCTCGGGGGCATCCGGAATCCACGGTGCAAATCCAAGAAGCCTAAGGTCAGCAATAACAGAAATAAAAATTAGGTGCTTTTTCAAAGGGTGGGAAAGAGAAAGTGGAAGATAGAGAAGAGAAAGCAACGAGTTAAACAATTAATCCTATCGGAAGATAAAGGTGTGGAGTCCGAGGGGTTAAGAGCCCCCTCCGACCCACGATTCCTGCCCTCTTGAGAGGGAAAGAAGCCATAACCAAAAATATGGTATGGGCAATTGTCTGACCTATCTGGGGCAGACAAAATATCCCAAGGAGTTCCTATGAAGTCCCGGGGGTAAGTGGAGGTGCATGGGGACTCCCCCAGCAGGGGCATTCCCCGGCTCATCTCAATAAGTAACTGTAACCAGAATAGACTAGTATAAACTGAATAACCAAAATATCCAACAGTCTGTGCTAGGAAGGTACACCTGAAGCTCCAGGCAGGTGGGTAGGGACTCATGACCTTAAACTGTGAGGAAATAACAGGTGAGGTCCAATTCTGAGCCGATCGCTACACTAAAATGTCTCATGACAGTTCAAAAAACAAAATGGAAACCTGAGTATGAACCAGTTCAAAAACCTTGCGAGTATTTAAGAACCTGGAAGAGGAACCAAGTATTCACAATGTTTAGGTCTTCACATGAGTCCATAGAAGGACTTTTCCATTACTTTAGGAAAAGCTTAACCCGAGCAAAGAAGGGTGCGGGCCCAGGAGACCCCGGGGGGATGCTAAGGCGGCCTATTGTCTTTGGGTTTCTTGCTCTGTGACTTGGTCCAGAGTGGGGAAACTGGGCTTGCAGGGAGAGGTCTCTTCGCGTTGGAACTGGCCGAGTCGGCGGTATCCATTTAGGCTTCTTGAGAGATAAGTTTCAGACTTAGAAGGAGTTTCTCCCCTTCTGGGAGACTTGAAAACGAGTGTGTTTTGCTTTTGTGGAGGAATTTGACACCAAAAGGGAAAGCCCACCAGTACTTGAGATCTTTTTGTTGAAGTACTTGGAGAAGCGGTTTGAGGTCTCTCCTTTTTTGAATAGTAGTAGGTGACAGATCCGCAAAAATCTGGATCTGATGCCTGATGCAGGGAATAGAGGGATTAGATCGAGACACTCTCATTATTTCTTCTTTGATGGCATAGAAATGTGGCTTAACTATTATATCCCTGGGAGATCCATCTTTCCTAGGGGGGCCCAAGGCTCTATGGGCGCTATCCATCTCCAGCCTATGTTTGGGAACATTGGGGATCAAGGATTGAATCAGGACCTGGACAGTGGGTATGACATCTGTAACCGATTCTGGAAAGGCACCTGATCCTGAAGTTGTATCGTCTCGATCGGTTTTCAACATCGTCGATTCTCACTAGGGCAGTGTCCAGTTGGTCTTTGGTTCAATGGCTTCCATTCTGGAGCCTAAATTATGGAAGTCTGCTTTTATGTTCCCCGTAATCCTCACAGCCGTGTTCGCCAGGCCTCTTTCCAATGGATTTGAAAATTTAAGGAACAATTCTGCTGTGTTCAGGGGGGGTTTGATTTGGAGGGCTAAGATTATGTATCTCCGGCTGGATAGAGGAGAGGTGGCCTGGCAGAGTTACTGGAAAGTCCTAGATCGTGCAGCGATTCACTGACTCTGTGGAGGCTGGAGATAAAGAAGGTGGATGCTGTGTAGAAAGATTTGGACCCGGTGTGAGGGTGAGAGTAGCCGGGGCTAAAATTGATCTGTGTTCCGTGTATGCCTCCTGGTCGTTAGCATGTGAATGTGCCACAATGCAGGCCATATCGGAGGGGACTGCCTGGTTAGTCCCGGAGAACAGCTGAGCGAGTGACCTCCTAACGTTCAGAGCCTGCATTCAGGTGGGAACTGGGGATCTCTGAAAGTTCAACCTCCTGAGGTATTGTATCTCCTTCTGCCTTTCTTCTTTCTCCCCTTCAGGGGGGAGGGGGGGAGAGGGTTCCCAAGTGTCTTAGGGAGAGAGGGGAACCCCGAAGCCTGGAAGACCTTGTGTGGTATCCCTATCCCAGGGATGCTGATGAATTAAACTTCCTACGTAACAGTAGCCTTAAGGCACTTGTCTTGCCTCCTGGTGTGCAGATTTCCTGTTAGGCTGCTCCGGAGGCCATCTTGGTTCACCCAGCGGCTGCAGTTATGGTCGGTGGGAGGCTGGGGAGAGCTAGCAGGCACAGTCCTCTTGTTTTCCCCTGCTTTGGGGATCAAGGTGACCTTGTTCACCCCTATCTTGCTTGCCCTGGGTGAAGGCTGAGGCCATCTGCGGCTCTGATCCGGAGCTAGGCCGCGGCCATGTTGGTACACCCGGCTCCCAGGGACGGAGCAGCAGGCGGGCAGACGACTCGCCGCTTGACTGGTCCCGGGGAATCCTGGGCTGCCTGGTATCTTGGGGGGTTTAGCTGGCCCTGTCCTGTCCATCCTGCAGTGCTTCTGTGAAAGCCAGGGGCGCTGACAGCTGGTGAGGGTGCGGAGCTCCTGGTTAGGTGGCCATCCAGGTCCCGCACATGCACACTCCCTATACTCTGATTTTTAACTCGCTACTTAGTCAAATTTCCACTTTGTCAGAGTTCAAGCAAGCAAAAGGTGCAAGATCAAAGACGAGCAAGCTCAGAAATGAGTTCTACAGAAAGTTATATAGAACCTGTGACCAATTAGCCACTTCCTCAATTAGACTGAAGGAAGGAAAGAAAAAAATGCTATTTAAAAAGTGACAGAAAAAGGTGTTTTTAAAAAAAAAAAAACTGCTAGCAAAGACCCAAAGAAGAAAACAACTGCAAACACAAGCAATGACCAGCAGTCAAAAACAAAACAGGTTTTCACTCTCCACTCAAATTTCCCACTCTTTAGCTTCTAGCCAGTAAGACGTGGCAAACTCAAATGTGTACTCTATGGAAAGTTATATAGAACCTGTAGCACCTGTGACCAATTAACCACTGCCCTTAATTAGACTAAAGGAAGGAAATAAAAAAATGCTATTTAAAAAGTGACAGAAAAAGGTGTTTTAAAAAACTGTTAGCAATGACCCTAAAGAAGAAACTAACTGCAAACACAAGCAATCACCAGCAGTCAAAAGCAAAACTGTTTTTCACTCTCCATTCAAATTTCCCACGCTTTAGCTTCCAGCCAGCAAAATGTGGCAAATAAAAGTTGTAGTTGTGCCATTACCCCCACAAGACACGTTCAAAGGATTCTTTTCAAATCTGTTCACTCTTGCAAAGCCTGAGGTATTTGTCCTATATTGTAACTAACATCTCTCAAAAAATACCTTCAAATTCCAAAATTTCACATGAAATCTACAAGAGCCATTAATAATCCAGGATACCTATCTGCATATTCCCATTTCTTCCCCATATCAAGATATGCTTTTTGAAGGCCCAACGTGACCTTTTTGGTTGTGAAAAGAAATGGCTGCACACCGAAATGCTGAAAGTCCTTTTATTGTATCTTCCCATAAAAGTGCAAGGCATTATGAGTAAGCACAATGTAACTGCGTGAAATGCGTCAACCTGATCTGCTACTGTCCTGTGGCATTTGTCTTGCACTTTTATGGGAAGATGCAATAAATGGAGTTTCAGTGTGCAGCCATTTTCTTTCACATGTATCTTTAAGACAGGCGAGCTGAGGTATGCACCTGTAAGAGGGGTCCTCATCGCTGAATTTATTTCACCTGGATCCACTCACCCGGAGCAGCATATCTCCTGATTTCATTGCCGTGACTTTTTTAGTTGCTGTCATGTCTATCAGACGTATCTCTTGAGTTGATGACTCTCTGTTCTGAAAGACTAGATAGTCTTACACCCAAAAACATCTTTTCTTCATATGGTGGTGTCAGTCTTCCACTTCAATGAAGACAGTACTCCCATATTTGTACCCTGCTCCGAATCTCCCTAAGAAATTGCTCTGAATTGTGGAACCTCAAAGCAACAGCTTTTATCAAGAAGATGGGCTCCTTATTCATTCTACCCTCAGAACCTCATGCGGAAGACACCCTGCTTCCAAGTCCACCATTGCTTAATGGCTCTGACAACTTACCGCTAAAGCTTACACTCTAAAGGACAAAACTCCTCCTGCACTTTTATGCACCCACTCCACCAGGTCAGTGGGTGCTTCCTGAGCATTCTGGCACCAAGCCTCTGTAGCCCAGCTTTGTAAGGCTCCTACCTGGTCCTCTGTTCATACGTTTTCAAAGTTTTACCATATAGATAGCCAATCTTCTGTGGATGCAGCTTTGAGCTGCAAGGGACTTGCATTGGCACTCCGAAGTTGAGACGGTTAACCCTCTACCTGTCAGCGTCTGCCATGCCACTCCCGAGAAACATGGTGGGGCACGGGTATCGGGGGTGCTTCCATCTTACAGAGTGCCAGCTATAAATTAAAGGAATACCTTCACTCTTTAGAAATAAAAAATAAATGCACATTTTTTTTGCAGGTAAAATATGTACATTTTGAAACATTGGTTCCACAGAGTCAACAGGGTAGCAGAGATAGAAGAACTGATTTGTATCGCCCAAGACAACCCCACACAATTCGTAGTGACATGGGAACCGTGGATCACCTTTAAAAACTCCCAGGAATACCAGACCCTACTTACCCCGACCACATAGTTATACAAAGACATACGCCGCCAACTCCCCCCCCCCCCGTGTCGGAGAGGGAGGTCCACCTCGAAGGAGGGTAGTAGGTGATTATCACCCCCTCCTTCGACTCACCCTCCAGCTCTGGCCGAGGTACCATCTCCCCCCCACCGCCCCCTCCCCATATGCCAGATGCAACCCTGTAGACCAACACCCCCCCCCCTCCCCCAGAGGGGTGGAAGCCGGAACTTACTTGCCTAAGAATAAGCCCTAAGTAGCAAAAAGAAAGTTAGACTCTTCGCAATGAGCTTCACAGAAGATGCTCAGTGACACATCCGCGGACTCTATGTTCGCGGCATCAGTAATTCTTCTTGTTAATCATAAGACACAATGAGTGACCTCCCTTCCCACCAGATAGTGTGGAACTTATATTCTCTGTTGACGAAGTCTCATTTGGTACTAGACCTACCTACTTACTCTGATATGGTCTATGTTGAGAATATATGAGTATGTACTGTAACACCAGATGTTGTACCTGGATACGTGACTGTATGCTGTGCAAGATTTTGTAAGCTTAAACCTTCTTTTCAATAAAATTCTTATGGAAAAAAAAAAATGTACATTTATTATTTATTTTGTTTGGAAGCCTGTAAAGCATTGCACCAGTGATCAGCTGATCGCTGGTGCAATGTAGGTCTCCAGGAGATCTGCCAGTGTATCTGTGTGCCTGTACATCCTGTACTGGCAAGCAGATACAATCTGACAGGAAGAGAGAATGAACTACCATGGTGCTGTGGAGCTATGATAAGGGAGTGAGGCTGAAAACTACAAGCCGACAGTCGCAAAGGCTGCCTGATCTTGTAGTTTTCCATTCACAGGACAGTGACAGGAATGAGTAATGTTGTTTTTTTTAAATTCTGAAAGCAGGTTGAGGGGGGAAGAAGATCTTCGCTAGCTGTCACAGCGGGGGATCGGGGAGGTGTGGGGGCCGGTCCATGACAGCATCGGATCGATGCTACATCCTTCTAGGTAAGTATGTTTTTTTTTTTAAAAAGCCCAAACCCATACTTCTCTTTTAATTATTCCAAGGGCATATTTTTCTGTTCTTTTTATAGTGCCCAGATAATGCCAGAACAATATAGGCTACACATGTTTTTTTGTAAATTACTTTTTTATTTATTTTCAAAAGATACAAGCAAACCGCAATTTGCGGAAATCCCAATCGGGAAAAGAGAAAAAAAAAAAAAAAAAACATAAACAAAGAAAAAAACAAAAACATAACATAACAACTTGCTGCCATTATAACACATTGTCTCCGTTGTCTCCTTTAACATCATATACAGTTAGTGGCTGATACATATTCCGTATACACAGGCCCGCCTCCCCCGACCATATATCCACAAATTAGTCGAACCAATATTGCTCACTTTCTCTAAATGTCAGATACCGTGTCCGTGGATGCTAACCATCCACCCCAAACCTTCTCAAATTTCGTCAGAGCCCCTCTAGCCAGATATGTTGCCTTATACAGCGGTATCACCTTATTTACCACCGCCTTCCAAGAAGACCGTGTAGGGGATCTATCGCTCTTCCATGTCATGACGATACGTTTCTTGGCATAGTAGAGCAACAGCATTAAAAGAGTTCTAATGGCCCTTGTAGTAGCGAGGTTCTCCACCAAATGCAACAGACACACCTCTACTGTTAGAGGAATCTTTATGGTTGTAAGTGATTCAATACACCCTGCTATTTCCTGCCAGTACACCTGTATGCGGGGGCACTCCCAAAAGATGTGCATGAAATCTGCCTGCATCTCTAAACAGCGCCAACATTCAGAGGACTGCGAGCCGGTCACCCTTGCCACTCTAGCAGGGGTGAGGTATGCTCTATGCAAAAATTTGAATAAAATCAAGCGGTCCCTGGAGGACACCAAACTTTTAAAGGGGGCTTCCCACACGTCATCCCAGTCATCTGCATCCAAACCAGGAGCCGACCTCTCCCAAGCCGCCCTACATTTT
>BLSH010250654.1:601737-619644 GCA_018402905.1 Glandirana rugosa
GTTTGTCTTTCGTCGTAAAAAGACTGAAAGGTCAATCACGATGAGGATTAATACTTCGTGCCCAGTCATCTAAATCACCCATTTAAATTAATATAGACCTTACTGACCCCAAAATTTTCAAACTCCTGAAAGTATCGACACATTATGTCTTAGAGGGTGAAGAAAAATTTCGTTCGGACACGTGTCTAAAGAAATCTACCATAAAAAGTTCAAAATATTAGTCGATATTTACAACCGTACACCCTCGTTGTATTTGTACACATCGGATACCCCCGCACCGGCCCTACACTCTCACTCGTCTGCACGTCTCGGAACCGAGGGCGGTAGGCAGGACAATCTGAGCAGGATGAATGCTATAGAAGCAGGATGGCTGCGGATTAACAGGACGGATGGCGGGAGCCAAGGCTCTGCACGTCTGCTCACTCTCACATCCCGGCCACGCCCCCATAGGCTACACATGTTTATGTTGCTCCCACATGCCAACATTTATAGCTGATTATAAAACTTGAAAAATACCATCTAAAGAAATCTGTGCACAGGCTTGCTTTAAAAAGAAGTGGGAGATTCTGTATTACACAGCTATGAAAGTCCTCAAACTTTTAAAACCCCAGTCATTCCAGATATAATTAAATTTACCCACTAAATCTACTGACCCGTGCTTCATAATTAGGAGTAGCACTAACTGGAAAGTCAGAAAAATGCTGCTTTCTGTTTGTACAGTCGACAGAAAACAGGTTTTCTTTGTGAGATGTAAGTATTGCAAACAAAAACAATATTGTGTTCCTCCTACAAAAGCAATACCATAACACTTGTAACATATCCTGTTCTTCTGGCCCTTTTGCACTGACCTGGTCCTAGGCTCCTAGATTGTCTTATGGTTGACCTGACACCGATTGGAAGAGAAGTTTGTTTAGAAAAAAAAATCATGTGATCACAAAGTCATAGCTGTCATAGGGATCCCATGATCAGGAACCACGTGGTTTGGTTCTGGTAAACCATGCCATATTGTTCTCTATCGGTCCTAACAGTACCTGTGCCTAGAGACTGCTTTTAGCTCTTTATTGCTCCCCCTCTTACAGTATTTCACAAAAGTGAGTACACCCCTCACATTTTTGTAAATATTTTATGAGAGCACTGAAGAAATTATACTTTGCTACAATGTAAAGTAGTGAGTGTACAGCTTGAATGACAATGTAAATTAGCTGTCCTCTCAAGATAACTCAAAGCACAGCCATTAATGTCTAAACCCCTAGCAACAAAAGTGAGTACACCCCTAACTGAAAATGTCCAAATTGGGCCCAATTAGCCATTTTCCCTCCCCAGTGTCATGGGACTCTTAATATTGCAAGGTTTCAGGTGTGAATGGGGAGCAGGTGTGTTAAATGTGGTGTAATTGCTTTCACTCTATCATACTGATCACTAGAAGTTCAACATGGCACCTCATGGCAAAGAACTCCCTGAGGATCTGAAAAAAAGAATAGTTGCTTTACATAAAGATGGCCTAGGCTATATGAAGATTGCCAAGACCCTGAAACTGAGCTGCAGCACGGTGGCCGAGATCATACAGCGGTTTGACAGGACAGGTTCCACTCAGAACAGGCATCGCCATGCTCAACCAAAGAAGTTGAGTGCATGTGCTCAGCGTCATATCGAGAGTTTGTCTTTGGGAAATAGACGTATAGTGCTGCCAGCATTGCTTCAGAGGTTGATGGGGTGGGGGGTCAGCCTGTCAATGCTTAGACCATACGCCACACACTGCATCAAATTGGTCTGTGTGGCGGCAACCAGGTGAGGTGTACAAAGACAAGGGTGTCTTGCCTACGGTCAAGCATGGTGGTGGAAGTGTCATGGTCTGCCTTGCTAAAGAAGCTGAGGGTAAAGGTGATGGACTGGCCAAGCATGTCTCGAGACCTAAACCCTATTGAGCATCAGTGGGGCATCCTCAAACTGAAGGTGGAGGAGAGCAAAGTCTCTAACATCCACCAGCTCTGTGATATTGTCATGGAGGAGTGGAAGAGGACTCCAGTGGCAACCTGTGAAGCTCTGGTGAACTCCATGCCCAAGAGGGTTAAGGCAGTGCTGGAAAATAATGGCGGCCACACAAAATATTGACACTTTGGGCACAATTTGGACATTTTCCCTTAGGGGTGTACTCACTTGTTTGCCAGCAGTTTAGACATTAATGGCTGTGTGTTGAGTTATTTTGAAGGGATAGCAAATTTACAGTTATACAAGCTGTACACTCACTACTTTACATTGTAGCAAAGTGTCATTCCTTTAGTTTTGTCACTTGAAAAGATATAATAAAATATTTACAAAAATTTAAGGGGTGTACTCACTTTTGTTAGATACTGTATATCAACTCTTTAGCAATCCCTACATAGCAGTAGGTAGACAGTAAATTACAGGGTAGTTTTGAAGGTAAAATTAGTTGCTACAGTCTGTCGGGATTTGATGACATTAACCCTTCTTTCCAATTAGCTGGAAATACCTTATTTTTATTGGTTGAAGTCAGCCTATAGAAAAAATATAGTTTCAGCTAGCAGGGAAAGAAGGGATAAAGGAAGAGAATGTGAAAATAGGTAAAGTGGATTTTTACACAGTGTTCCAAAGCTTCTATCTTAATATAGAGATAGGGCTAGAGAGCTCTGTGACACGAGAAAGGGAATCTTGCAATAGACTCTATGCACAGTTACTGTTGGATGGAATCTAGGAGGTGGGATGGCTAGTGTGCTTTCTGTCTACAATTCAAAATTCTTATATAACCATTCTTAGCAAGAAGGAAATATTTGTCCTATGTGAGAATAGGACGACTCACCCACTAGGGGAGAGAGAAGGGGGCTATGGGATTTTACATGGTACCAAAATGGACTCACAAACTAGTTGTTTGTATAAAAACAAGTATTTATTCAGTACATACATATATATAAAAAACATTTTTTTACATTCATTACATCACCATCCCATGTAGCGGGTAATAGTTAAATGTTATTTTTTCACAGTCATTCTACTAGTGCTTCCCGACCAGTTTCGCGGTTATCCCGCTTCTTCAGGAGAATGCACGGTATTAGCTGTGTATTGCTATAATAGACAATAGATATTAGTACATTTTTTGACAAAATCATCATATTTAGTTACATTTGTCTTATATGCAACACTGTTCACTGTATATGTGTGGCCCCTAGTGGGTGAGTCGTCCTATTCTCACATAGGACAAATATTTCTATATTGAACAGGGATGTAGGTACTTTATCTTAATGTAAAACAACGATATACTGAGCTTCATACATAAACATTCTTAGCAAGGAGTTATATTTGTGTATTCATTTTTTTTATTTAAGCTTGGGTAGAAACTTAAGCATACTGGGAGAGTGGACATGAAAATAAAATGAAGCAATAATTCAGCGCATATGCATAAGGTTGGGAGCACATAACATTCAAGAAAAGGTTAGGCTGTGAAAGGTTTCTAATAATCCTGAGATTGTGTTCTTGTGGAGAGAAACAAACCCAGTAGATTATTCTAAAAACCGGACAATATTGTGGAGTACTTTATGTGGAAGACTTCAAAGATGATGACTATTGGACACTCAATAGTCTTAACATCAAGTCAGCTCTTTATGATCTCAGTATGATTTCTAATAAACCTCTTAGACTACCAGCAGTGTCATGCTCTCATTATCAAACCTCTTGCTGTGTTTGGAATTAAAAGTTCTTTCAGGACATTTTTTTAAAATGTAACTACATTTTGTTCTAGTTCTTCTCTGGTAATTAAATATTGTACTTTGAGTTGTGTCTGATAATCTTACTGACATAAATCTGCAAACAATCAAAGGCTATAATCTCTAAATATGTAACTATGTTTTTTTCTAGTTCTTCTGTAGTAATTAAATATTGGACCTTGAACTGTGTGTGTTAAAGATCTAACTGGAAAAAGGCACCTAGAATAAAAGACTGCCATCTCTGTTTTCTGCTTGCTAGGTTGTTGTGGCATTACTTTTTTTTTCTTGTACACAGACCCCTGCAAGTTAGTGGTGTTCTGTTTTCTTGCTTCCTGTTGATTTGTGGATACTGGCATTCATTTTGCATACTGCAGTAGCCGCCTTCGTTTTCAAAGATAGCACTTTTCTTCTTTTTTTTTATTTTCTCAAGTGTGCATTCCATCTCTAGAGACATCAGCTGCCTTGTCGACTCTGCAGCTAACAAGATGTTATTAATGTATAACCAAAGGCTTATTCATGATAGCAAGGAAAATAAAAACAATATTATTCAAACCCAGTGTTTTTCCATATTTTAGTTAAGCACTGCATTTTCAGGTAGGAGTACAACATTGAAAAATACATTATTAACTCTATGATCATATGAGGAGGGCTCAAAGACATAGACAAAGCCCACCTAAGAAAGACACTATTAAAGTGAGTTTAGTTGAACTCAACACTAAACAGATTTTTTTGGTGATGCCTGATTGTGAAACCAAAGGTTTTTCTTTGTAATTTATCAAAACCTCAACGGCTTTGGAAAGTTCTATGTAATATCCTTTGCAGAATTTCCCTCCGCCCAGCTTTAAGGTTTTGCCAGTATGAGGAGCTGTAATTTTGTGCCTTATTACTTCCACCTTTTCTTTTAAATCTTTTTAATGTGACGTTGCGACTGCAGGTTACTGGTGATGCATCTTTCTTAGCAGAGTTCCTCTCCTGTGGCAGTGTGTGTCTCAATGACATACTTCTAGTGCATTTTGGGCACCCAGAATGTGCTTCTGCATATGTTTCAATTGGGAATAATAGGGGCACCTTGCTACTAGGAATCACAGCCTCAAGGACTGTATTAGGCAGTCCAAACATTGGCTAGCATTTTCCCTTGTGTGCATTGGTAGCATACTGAACTTGGACTTGGTGGTCTGGTTAAAGACTGTGCAGGACCTGCAGACAAAGCTCAGCCCAGATCACCTTCTCTGCCCTTGAAGATCTGAAAGCAGTATCTCCTGCAGATAAGAGCACTGGCTTTTCAGCAACAAGCCCTTCTCTTTGGCTAAGTTTTAGAGAAGTGAAGAATGGATCTATTTACACATTAGTGGTGCCCCTTTTCTTTCTTTCTTCTGGATTAGGTACACCTTGTGGTGGTTATATGGCATCTGTGGTACCTCAGATTCTTCTCTCAGCCCTACTATGTGAAGGGGTGGAGTACTGAGGGCGAGTGGCTTAATCCCCTTTTTGTCTGTGAGGCCAGCTCTTTGGACAGACTGACATGGGAGACTAGAAGAAGTGGCAACTGCAGCACAAAGTTGCCTAGCTCAGAATAAACCTCTTTGTTAATCCTATTTGGACATGATTGCTAAATAGTATATAAGCCTGAGCAAGACACAGGTCTATCAAGTTCAATCTTTGAGTTGGAGTTTTGTGTGGTTATAAAACAACCTCTATAAGCATAGTCCTAATTGCTTAAGAGGGAAAATAAAAATAATAATAATAATAATATCATACAATACTGGATACACGCTGGATTTAGACCCTGGGTTATAGGTTGATTCTAATCCTTGGCCTGCTCTTATAACCCTAACTCTGTGAGACGTCAGTTTTCTTCTTATAGTGATAGACCTTGGAGTTGGCTTTAATGAGTATTTATCTGTGAAGTTCTTTATAAGTTCCTTATAAGTTTTTGAATCCTTGCACATTAACCTCCTCCCATCCGCGCCATAGCCGAATGACGGCTACAGCGCGGCTCTAAAATGCTGGGAGGACGTCTACAGACGTCCTCCCATTTGGCTCGTGCTGGGCTCGCTCCCGCGGGTGTGAGCGGCGCACGCACGTGCCGCCGCACGCTGCGGGAGCGTGCCCGCGGGTCGGGCGGACCCGATGTCCACCGGAGACCCGCGATCTCCTTCCAGAGAGCCGGAACGGGGAACCGCCAATGTAAACACGGCGGTTCCCCGTTCTGTGAGGGGGGGCATGACAGATCTACTGATCCCTGTCACTGGGATCAGTTAGATCTGTCATGCCACTGCCAACCCCGCCCCCCCACAGTTAGAACACACCCAGGGAACATAGTTAACCCCTTCACTGCCCCCTGCAGGTTAACCCCTTCACTGCCAATGACATTTATACAGTAATCAGTGGATATTTACATTTCTGATCGTTGTATAAATGTCATTGGTCCCAAAAAAGTGTCAAAAACATCCGACATGTCCGCCCCAATATCGCAGTACCGATAAAAATCGCAGATCACCGCCATTACTAGTAAAAATAAATAAATAATAAAAATGCCATAAATCAATGTCCATAGTTTGTAGGCGCTATAACTTTTGCGCAACCCAATCAATAAACGCCGATTGCGATTTTTTTTTAAACAAAAATATGTAGAAGAATATATATCGGCCTAAACTGATGAATAATTTTGTTTTTTTTATTTTTGGATATTTATTATAGCAAAAAGTAAAAAAATTGTTATTTTTTCAAAATTGTCGCTCTTTTTTTGTTTATAGCGGCAATCAGAAATGACGCAGAGGGGATCAAATACCACCAAAAGAAAGCTATATTTGTGGGGAAAAAAGGACGCCAATTTTGTTTGGGTACAACGTCGCACGACCGCGCAATTGTCATTCAAATAGCGACAGCACTGAAAACTGAAAATTGGTCCGGGCAGGAGGGGGGTTTAAGTGCCCAGTAAGGAAGTGGTTAAAAGGGGCTAGTTTGCTGTTGATCTGAGGATGGCAGAAGTACATACTGTTAGTTTGAGGTTCTCCCTAGAAATGCATGCCCACATCTTTCCACTATTTTTCTCCATGAATGTTTTATGAATGCATTTATGCTGAAGCCACAATTCTACTGTCTTGAGTTTTAAACATGTTATCAGCTCATCCCACATTCTTGGGGAAGAAAAAACAGCTTTGTGTCTACAAATGTGCCCATTAGAGATGTTCAAAAAGGGTTAATTTGCCACTGAAATGGGGTAAGAATGAGGGAACCATAAGGTATTATTCAGCGCTGAATCAACTGAAAGGACCTGTGGTAAATGCCTGACCTGGATGTCAAACAAAAGAATGTATTTTAGAGTTCTAGAGGTGCGTGTGTGTGTGTAACACCTAAATAAATTAGTTGGACTCTTTTTGCTAAAAAGGAAAAAATTAGTTCTATTTTGAAAAACAAAAACCATTCAAATCAATCAGCTTCAGATTTCTGAACATGGGTAAAAAAGCCTATCATCTTCTTGTAATAGTTAATACAAAGTACAACAAGACGCCCCAACAGTGATCACTGAAGAAACAGTTATGTGGACTTAGTTGAAGACATAATGGCGATGGCCACATTAGAGAGCATTTTACAAATTGGGAAGAGGATGTTCCATGCTCACTTTAGTTTTTTAAAGCTCCCTCATTTTTTGCTCCCATGCTCACATCCAAGACTTATCCAGAGCTTCTCCTATCATCTAGACTTCCCTATCCCAACCTGTATGGCTATCTCCTACATTTTTGAACAATGTATCTCCACACAATTACAACCTTTTCTATCACATACTCTTCTCTTTACATTGTAGGTTCTCAAGAGTAGAACCCTTCTAATACTCTTGTCTTGAGCAGTATTGTAATTGAAAAGTAAAGTATTGCACAGACTGTTGGTGATATATAAATCCGGTACAATAAATAATAATAAACTGAAGATGTAGCTGTTATGGGGGTATCATGTTTTCTACACCAGAACTTCTGGTGTAAAAAAAAAAAAAAAATATATATATATATATATATCTAGGTCCTCCTTTTGGTTTATTGCTAGAGTAAACAACCCTAATAATCTAAACAAAACTCAAGTTCTCCCACTTGCACCCAACAGATGCTTGCTCTGTATATGAGTTTGAAGGCCGTTGTTGTTGGTGAGTATAGCTGTGATAGAATGCATATCTGTTCAGAACCTGCTTACAATCCCCGTAAATGAAACATTCTAGACTGTTTTTTTACAAAACTCTTAAACTCTAAAAAGGCTGTTTTTCTACTTTCTATGGATACCATATTTTCTTGGTGGGGATAGGAAGAGTAATATGGTTTTCTAGTTCTGTTTTCCAATAGATTGGTTTTGGGTCAGCATGAGCATGAATTATTGCATTCATTCTCTAAGTTTTATAGTCTTCTTAGGACTCTCTCTATTGGAAACCAATGTACTTTCTTTTTCACACTTAGTGATACTTCTTGTTGGCAGCACATGCTTGTTCTCCCATCTTTTATGTGTACAATAGATTGGAAGAGAGAAGAAAGACATCAGGGAAATAATTTTTACATAAAGCTGTCGTCTTTCATTTTTAGCCTTCGTTGAATCCAGGCGGAAGACATGAATCAGATGTAGTGCTGTTGAACCGATGGAGAATACGAAATTATGAAGTTCAGCGTGGGGACATCGTCTCTTTAGTGTAAGTGGAGACTTTCAGTACTTGTTGTCATTTGTTTACAACCCCATAGATGCTTTACGAAAGTGCACATGAGGTTCACAGACATTTGTGAAGATACAGTATGTGGTACTGTTTTATGCTCAATGTATTAGGATTAGCTTTTTTCTTGTCTGAAGCAATGCGGTTGCACTTAGTCAATTGATTAGAAAAGCATTGTTACAGTTATTGCTATTTGGTATGTAGTTGATTTTTTGATATAAAATGTGTTTTTCTAGTTTGTCACCCTAAGACACCCTTGCAAAAGCTTGGTCACCAACACTAAACTATATGAGCAACTGAATTGAGATATATATACTGTACTTGTATATAGCAATACATACATTTACCTTTGAGGTATCCCTTTGCTCATTAAAGGCACAGCAGTATACCACATTGTTGGACACAATGGGGGTCTTCAGCAACCTTTTGTTAGTCTGGATTTCTTGTGCGTTGCTGTATCTTTTTAAGGAGGAAGTGTTTACCGCTTAGCTGCCAGCTTGGATTCTTCATATAGTTTGGAGTAGAGGACTACTCCTTTGCAGAGGTGTCTTGCTGTGATGGATGTGGCTTTATATGAAATTGCAATTATATGCAACAAAAGTTTTGTTTTCAATTTTAAATGTGAGAATTGATTATAATTCGTTTTTTTAGTGGTGAATGACTAGGTCATGTGCTGGTGACCTTTTTGTATAGTAATTGATTGCAGTAAAGAAGTTGGCTTACAAGATATTATCTGCCTTTCTGTCATATGTGGTCTAGGGTCAGGGCCAAAAGATGGCACTGTTTCACAAATAACTGCGATTTAATTAGAGGGAAATTGTTAGTCAATAAAAAGCCATGTCAAAACACAGGAATAGATGTACAAAATCCTTTATGTTCTATGTTGTTTCAGAGGGATTTTTCTTTACAGATTCTATACAAAGAACATCACTTCCTTTCATATCAATTTAACCTTTTCTGTAAGGGCATCTTTCACAAATGTACTGTTTACTCTCAAAACAAGATGTTTTTTTTTTAATGTATTTATCAAATAGTTAGTTTTGTAAAATTATAATCAAACAGAAACTGTGATTGTACCATTTAGAAGCTTTATCATATTGGTATGCGATTCATTGGCTCTATGCAGCTCCCAGACTTGGTGGATCTTGCATGGTTTTGTACTTGTCTGTAACTAGCATTTCACAAACTGGATTATCCCCAGGAACCTTCATTTATTTATGGTTTGCTTTACAAGGTTTCTTTCACACTTAGCTTATGATGGAGGAAATGCTCACCCACCTAAAATAGCTCATAAGATTCAAGTAGCTGCAGTGCTGCTATTCTCTTTCATGCAGCAGAGAAACATTGAAGGCTAATATAACTTCATAGGAAATTATCAATGTGTGGAGCAATAATCATAAAATAGTTTCTATACAATGACAATGATCAGCTATGTTATATACTGTTGTGTAGCACAGCATTAAGCCAAACCGCCCTCTGCACAAAACCTAAGTCTGTGGCTGTGATAGAACTGTGAAGTTGTATTCAAGTTTTTCACAACCAGCTTTTTTGCTATTGTAGAAATAGAACATGTAGCATGTGCTAAAGTTTTTATCTGGCAAGGTATGTAAGCACTCATTCTGCAGCATTTGGAGAGCTCCATCCTGCATATGCCTTAGGGCTGCTAGGGACCACATTCCCAGTGTCCTTTATTTAAAGTTACAGTGGACACCACATTGTTTTAAGTCTTTTTTGCTACTGTTATCAATGTAAATTGTAAAAGGTATTTTTCTGAGCATCATGCAATGAAAATGACATATGTTTGCTACAGCTTTTGTTTAATTGTAAAGGGTTTTTTTTTTTTTCATTTTTATTGAAAAGGTTGCTTTTTTTGTGAATGCGTTAAATATGTTAATTGTGGCCCGTTGAAACCTGTACTGAGACTACTATGGAGGCTGATATTGCTAATCTTTTTCCTGAAAGTGTTAGTTGCCTGGCTGCCTCTGGCTACATATTCTGAGACACTGATCTAGAACAAGCCTGCAATTCAGGAAGGTCAGAGCTCTAAAAATGCCTACTAGCTTCAGGTCATAATTAAAGCGCTGATTCCATTGAGTGAACATGGCTTCCAGGGAACAAGTATTTTCAGAAATTAACATCAGCACTTTTGGCCTCCATACTTCATTAGCACAGATTTCCCTTTAATGGTACAGTGTCTGAGTAAGCATACTATATGATAATGCTCTGATAGAATAATTGCCCTTCTTTGTCTCCTGCTATTTATTAAAATTGACCTTGTGCCTCCACAGCAAGGGTTAGCTGCTCATTTATGTTTAGAGGCTCCTCTGCTATGCTAGACTGATCCCTGGGACTTCTCCCCCATGATCTAGTGGTCTAAGATCATCTGATGTCATGACCAGTGCAGGGTTCATAGCCCTGCACTGGATAAGGGCCGGTTCACACATAGGCAATCGGACTTCAGGGGCGAATTTGCTAGGCGATTTGAACGCTACTTCAAGGTGACTTCAGTGCGACTTTGGGTGACTTAAACGCGACCTGAAGTGACCTCCATGCCAGACGACTTTGCCTGTGGCCAATCAGAGAAAGGAGGGGTTTGCCTGGGTAATTCATGGGAAGTACCTGTGCAAATTATTTTCCTTTTCTTGTAAAGTCGCTTCAATATAGATGGGGATCCGACTTGGAGGCAACTTCCATTGAATTCTATGGGCACGAGTCGGATAGCAGTCACCTTGAAGTAGTATAGGAACCTTTTTTTGAAGTCGAAGTGACTTCATTTGTGTACATTAAGACGGCTCCCATTCATTTCAATGGGATTTCTGATGTCAAGCGACTTGGGGTGACACAAATTAGAGCGCAAGTCGCAATAGTGTGAACTGGCCCTAAGAGGATGCCGAGAGACAGTCTACAGCTGGAGCATGGGAGATCATTGTCTGCCAGGGGAGTGGAGGATCGTGTACATAAAAGTGCTTTTATTGTACCCGTATACTAAAAAAACAGTTAACATTTGCAGTGCAGGCAGAGCTCCACTGCAAGGGAGAACTTTTAGGCTCCCTGGAGATGGACTTTAAAGCATTAAAGCATACCTTATGGTGTTGTTTGACCTTATCTTATGTTTTGTTCTTTGCTGAACATTTGTGTAGGCTTATACTGTATGTAACCTTTAGGTTTGACCTTGGACAAAATTGCTTTGCTAAATTGATCATTTTCAGTTTGTCTATGTACACTCTTGTGGTATGTCGTACCTTTTCTATGCATGTCTTTCTTTCTATGAGCATTAATAAAATGACCTTTAAAAAAACAAAATAAAAACATGAGGTATATGTAATAGAAGGAAAACTTTAAATGTCTTACACTTTGCCGATAGTAAACTCAGAATAGTTTGTATTGCTTTGCAATCTCACCTCACTTAAAACAAATTTAAAAGTGACACAAAGAGCAATGCTACAGATTCTAAACAAACTACAAACTCCAGTGCCTTAATACCAGACCACACAACCTGGAAATGACAACAGACACATTGAATAAGTTTCACGAAAGCATTTACCTATAATCGATGGAGGACTATGATTAATGGGGAAGTTCAGTCTTTGAAAATATCTGTCTAATGCAATAATATACATTTTAATTTACAGCCTGTACAGACAGCAGCAGACATGATTTTTTGGGGGAGGAGGGCTGTTTGAAATGGAACCTTGATCAAGTTTATAGAGTACATGTCCCAATATATGCCCCCATCAAGCTAAATTTCCAGGCAGAGTAAGAGCACGGTGCCCTGCTTTAATCTCACTACTTTAAATGTTTCAGGCAGAGCTCCCAGTATGCATTACCATTTTGCCTAAGGGCTTATGGACCAATGAGAATTCTTATGGTTAAGTGGAAACCAAAGTCTGGTTATACTTTATTACTGGATCAATAAATGTATGATATGGAATGATTAATGTAGCTGCTGCCTGTAAATAGCTTACCTTTTAAAGGCATTGTACACTTTCAAATGTTTTTGTTGTTTTAATTAGGTATTGGTGTAGCTTTATTCATTACGTTGTTTTGGTTGCCTTACCAGTTAATTATGGTCTTACATGTGTTTCTGAAATAGTGTCATGGCTGATTGATTTCCGTATGTCCATGTATTGATTCACTTAGCTTGTCCCAATTCTCCAAATGGGCTAGCCAACTTTGTGTTCTGGGTCACACAGCGTCCAACCCATGCACTGCCATTCACTCTTTGATGTACCAAAAATGTGAGAGTGCTAATGTAAAAAAATTATACATCTTTCAGCTGTACCAGTGAGCACTCTGTGTGTCTTTAAATGTTCTTCCTGCTTGTCTCCGTGTCAGATCTAATTACTGAGACACTCTCACTTGGACCAATGCTAGACTGAGATAACTAGGGATTGTGGGATATGTAGTTTTTCACAGGAAATGCCAGTTGACAGAGGTTATGCTTTAACCTGTGTAATGCCATGCAGCATACCTCATGTTTGAACACAAATATAAACTGTTCACACTGGAATGTGAAGATTTACTCTACTTTAGGCTATGCCTACAGGCCAACAAATGACACCTTGAAACTACATGATCAATGTATATCTTATGCAGGTGAAAACACAAGGTTCGGGTAGGAAGGTTTACAATCCCGTTTAGTTTGCCTTAACAGTAAACATATACCTCTGACTGAAAAACGATAATTAAAGTAAACCTGTCACAATAAAAATGTGGACCCTGTGGTTGCTGACTTTTCGTAGGTTGGGTAGGGTTACTTGATCTCATGTTTATCCTGTGGCTTCACTACTTAGTTTGTAACTTACCTTAAGCATTCATGCTAAAAAAACATCCCAACCTGCATGGTTGTTTTAAGTCACCGACTAGAGGAGCAGTAGCATGCACATGACAATCAGGAAACTAGCTATTATTAAAAAACAAAACTAAGAAAGTGCAGTGTTCTCTCTCCTATACTTACTAGGTACATCTATCTATTGCCTGAAATGAACAACTTTTGTCTATAATATTCTAGTGGTGTTAAAGCCTCAGTGTTCTTAGTTTAATATATTGACCACAGTAAAATAAACATTCCTCAGTTAACTTTGCTAAAATTATTATACCAGTGCCTTGCCATTCTGGGCAACAATGCTGTGTGTTTCTCGTCCTCGCATGCAATGGTGACACCATAGGATGCGACAAGAAAAAGGAACCACCCTAAAACAGCAAACCTGGGGCAGTGGTCGTGGAACCAGGTTAAATTGAAACATAGTCAAGGACTAAAGGATAAAGAAGCTGCATACTCATACTCAGAAAGTGATTAAATCAGCTGCTGAAAGTTTTACATCTCTTTAATAAATTCTTTGCAACATGGATTCAGCAGATAGTAATTTTGGTCAATACTGATTTGATGCTATCTTTCTCACACCATCAACTTTTAGTGTTGACACAATTTTGGAAAGATCCATATATATATTTTTTTTTAAACAGGTTTTATTGGATTAAAGGTTTTCAAATTTTCATCAAAGTTTGCAAATATTCATCAGATGGTCAGACATATCTACAATTGGTGAATTATGGAATACAACATAAATTCTAATGCAGTGAAATTGAATTTGTAGTCAAGTAGTTGCCATTGTCTAGGAACAAGGAAGGTGATGAATGATGAACAACGGATAATAAACAACACCTATGGCTGGGTAACTCCCAGGCCATGTATGAAAGAGAACATTTGAAGGATTCAAAAGGGGGAGAAAGTACAAATACAAGAGGTGAACCCTATAATACGGGTTGGGGGATTGAAAAAGTATCAGGTTTATCTGTCTAGGAAAGGAGGGTTATTTGTAAAGGTGAAAGGTGCTTGGGGAGAATTTGATACAATTGCCAATGGAACCCTCCTTTCCCAAGCTGAATTTATTTCCATAATGGGGAAGAGGAGTAATGAAAGGGAAAAAAACTGAAGAACCTGATTCGGGGGTGGGGGGGGGGTGAGTGGGTCAGAAAGTAAGGATAGAGCAGGTTAGGTGGAATCACTACAAGATCTCTCTGGTTGAGGGGGTTATCTCCCAGTCTCCAAATTTGGTGTTTGTGGACTCTGAATAGGATACAGGGAGGGAGAGGAGGTATGTGGTATCAGCGTGGGTATCTTTTGTTTAAGTGGAGGTTGAATTTAGGAAATATTGAGGCTTTTGTATTAGTCAGTGGTGCGGCAATGGTGCCAACAAGCCCAAGTACTGTAGCTATAAATTTGGACGGGAGTCTTTCGCTAGATAAGTTCTTCCATGTCAGCGATTTTTTTGCAAGTGTGTGAACCATTCTGCCATATAATATATTCATGTTGTGTAGGCTGTATCCTAACCCTTCTATCTACATGTCACAGCATTTTTATTCAGTTTTGCTGTTCATATACCCACTGTAGAATCTTCTTTTTCTTAGCTGGCAGGACATGATTAAGATATTCTTAGGATAGCTTGGTAGTTTAGGCTGTTGTGGACCTTCTATCAGCTTGAAGTTTGCTTTTTTCTGATCTCCCATTAGTAAAGTGCTTTCACACCATTCTCTAAACTCAAGACATTGTATTGTGTGAAACTCCTAGTTGTTCAGCAGTTTGAGCCAGTTCAATAACAGTCCACGTTTCTTACATTTTCACCATGATAAAAGACCCGGTCCTTTTAACCACATCTGCATGCCTTTTTTCATACCAAATATGCATGATCAATTCTCCATGATTTATTTAGACTTCTGGTCTAAATCATAATTTAGAAATTGCAGTTTAATTCTTAAAACAGTATTATATCAAAATATGCATTGGTCTAAGGTGCAATACAGTATTTGAATTAATCAAAGCCATAACAAAGGCTGTCTTCAGGTAAAGTATTTAGCATATTTGCAGTTGTAATTGATTGTATAGATTGACAGAGATCCTAGCTTACTGTCTAATTTATCTTTTTTTCTTGCTTAATACCCCCAACTGGCCTCTTTCAAGCCTTAAAGTGGTTGTAAAGCCTGATGATTTTTACCTTCATGCATGCAATGCATGAAGGGGAAAAAAGCCTTCTGTATGTGTGTTATTCTTAATACACATTCAGCAATTACTGTATTATGCACCTTAGATTGATACCCATTTGGATATAATACTGTTCTAAGAATTAAATTGAGATTGCAAAGGATTGGTAGGTGGTAAATACATTGTCAATTGAGACTTTATCCTTGTAGGCATATTAGTCCCTTTCATAAGAGTCATACATCTTGTTCCAAGTGAAATGGCTTTTTTTGAAGTTTACATCTCAACCCTACTTCTATAGACATGAGTGATCGGCAGGACAGTGCAGACGGGGTGTACAGGACAATGTTGTCATTGTTTAATTGTATGTGGGAAAAGTTGGGGTTAAAATTTTGAAAACAATTAATAATGTTTAACAAATTGGTGTATAATAAAATACAAGATGTTTTTCAAGGAGATACTCAGTGGTGCTTTACTCTCTATTCACCTTTTCCATTTTTAGAGTGAATTAAGTGATAGCACTTGTCTTCAATGTGGATGAGACCCAACTATTTAATCAGTTGTCCATTGAACGTTCTACTCTTTTTATTATGATAACTAACCACTTTACCAGTATCAGGCAAATGGGATTTTCGAATATGTATATTTGCTTGTTGTTTTTTTATTCTAGGGGAAAGACGACTGATGTGAATTATATGTTGACCTTTTAGCAGTAAATAGAAACATTTGCTATATAAAGCATGTTACGTGAATGTCAAACAGCTACTAACAGTAAAGGAGTGTCATCCTAAAATGTATGGCTTATTATTTGTCCTTATTCTTCATATTCTGTGTAAATAATTTATCCATATGAGGTGAGTGCTGTTTGACAAGCCAGAATGCCAAATCCGCTTTAGCGGTGTTTGCTATGAATAATCTCACATTCCTTTGTCAATATGCTTTTCTCAAATTGGATATTGTTACAGCTCAATAGTTTCAATTTGGTCAAAGTCAGATTGGTTCCAGGATGAATTTTTTTTTTTCAGGATGTCACAGCAGTGTTTTCAAAACTTATAGTTTAAGTGTATTCGTTTGTGTAGAGAAGAGTGTCCTGTTTAAATACAGTATATGTAATCTTATACACCCTAGATTCCAGCAAACTGGGAAATTTGCAGGATGTGGTGTGATAAATCTTGAACACTGACTGTGGAGTTTCAATTTGCTTAAATTATAATCAAGGCAAAACTTTTTTTTAGTTTTGGATAGAGAGGGGAGGGATTAGAACACTTGTCAGTTTGTACTGCTGGCTGTCTGTGCCCCCGTTAGGGAGTTTCACCCTCCCTGTCTGTCCTGTTTACCGTTATCATCAAAAGTGAAAGTACGAGAAAATCCCATATTTTGAATTGACACCGGAACAGTAATAGTGGGTAAATCGTCCAATGGGGATACTATATCTGGTGACACCCCTGGGATTCCCTCACTTTGAAGGGATTTTCTCTACCTTCCTGCTTCGGCTATGGGGCTGGAAATGAAGCTATATCTCCCCCCATGGGACACAGTGTCACGTACCTGACGGTGGAGTCTGTCTTGTGCAGGGAACAACCGCTCTTGCGCACCCGATTCAAGGACCCCTGGTAGTGGGGACAGAGGCCCAAGAGTGCGGGATGGCACGAGGGCTGGAGGGTCACCGATGGTGTAGTGAGGCTCCAGAAGGCGTGCAAGTAGATGGATGGTCGTACAGGCTGGGTTGGCAACAGGCAGGCAGGAAGGTACAAGAGGATCAGGCAAACGGGTAGTCAGAGTCCAAGCAAGGTTCGTTAACGGGCGGGCAGCAGAGGTACAAAGGAGCAGACAATCGGATGGTCGTGGGTAGCCGGGGTCGGTGCAGGTAGCAGACAGCAGGCCAGGACAAGCCGGGTCAACAGGAGGCAGAACAAACACGGGAACAGGTATCCGGAGCTGAGGCGTACAGGTCGGGAACGCTGTAGAGCGAGCAGCAACTGGTCTCGGAAGTCTCCAGGCTTAAATAGGTCCATTTGGCGCCGTTTTCCGGCGCGTGCGCGCGCACGGAAGCGCGCGCGCACGGGAGCGCGCGAACGCGCACGGGAGCGTGCGCACGCGTGCAAATGTGCGCACCACCGCGGAAATGACAGATTTAGCCAGAAATTTGTTCTTTTCCTAACATTGCCCCCCCCCAAGGGGCAGCCTCCGGATGCCTCACCGGGTACCACCACCCTGGCGATTTTTCCTGAAGGCCTGGATCAGTCCGGGGGCGTGGATGTTCTCCTCAGGCTCCCAGGAGTTCTCCTCCGGACCAAATCCCTTCCATTTGATTAGGTACTGGGTCCCCCCAGCTCTCCGGCGACTGTTTAAGATGGCTTCCACCTCAAACTCCTCCTCGCCGTTGACTAAGATTGGATCCGGTGGGCCCACCTTCCGACCCGTGAAGGGGTCGAGGACCATGGGCTTCAGCAGGGACACATGAAAAACCGGGTGGATCCGCAGGGATGGCGGGAGGTCCAATTCAAATGCCACCCGGT
>BLSH010250654.1:625682-696486 GCA_018402905.1 Glandirana rugosa
CGTAAGTTAAACAGACGTACGGACAGTAGGATCTTCCTTCGGAGAAGATTTTCACTACGTGTTCTTTCGGGTGTTTGTCAAACAACTTCTATTCGTCTAATTTTGATTAATACCCTTGACGGGACACCAGACTACTCTGGTTATATTTGAATAAACCAAGTCTATCACAGTTCGCACACACCGTCGTTAGTTCGCTCCTCATGTTTCTGTTCACACAGAACGGATGTCAGTTCGTACCACCACCCTCACAGTACCAGACCCCGTCGTACATGTCGTCATTTGTGGTTCCCTCAATGAACTGTAGCTCCCCAGTGGCGGCAGCACTCATGCTGCCCCAGACCATGACACTCCCACCACCATGCTTGACTGTAGGCAAGACACACTTGTCTTTGTACTCCTCGCTTGATTGCTGCCACACACGCTTGACACTATCTGAACCAAATAAGTTTATATTGGTCTCATCAGACCACAGGGCAGTTCCCATAATTAGTTTTAATCTGCTTATCTTCAACAAACTGTTTGTGGGCTTTCTTGTGCATCACTTTTAGAAGAGGCTTCCTTCTAGGATGACAGGCATGCAGACAAATTGAATGCAGTGTGCGGCGTATAGTCTGAGCACTGACAGGGTGACCCCCCCACCCCTTCAACCTCTGCAGCAATGCTGGCACCACTCATACGTCTATTTCCCAAAGACAACCTCTGGATATGACGCTGAGCACGTGCACTCAATCTCTTTGGTTGACCATGGCAACACCTGTTCTAAGCGAAACCTGTCCTGTTAAACCACTGTATGGCCTTGGCCACCATGCTGCAGCTCAGTTTCAGGGTCTTGGAAATCTTCTTATAGCCTAGGCCATCTTTATGTAGAGCAACAATTCTTTATTTCAGATCCTCAGAGAGTTTTTTGCCATGAGGTGTCATACTGAACTGAACTTCCAGTGACCCGTATGAGACCCCATTCACACCCGAGACCTTATAACACTAATAAATAGAGTTGAGCGGACACCTGGATGTTCGGGTTCGGCCGAACTTCGCGAAAAGTTCGAGTTCGGCCCCGAACCCCATTGAAGTCAATGGGGAACCAAACTTTTGGGCACAAAAATGGCTCTAAAAAAGTCCTGAAAAGGGCTAGAGGGCTGCAAAAGGAAGCAAAGTGGGGGTAAGAGTAGGACAAGTGCCGTGCAAACAAATGTGGATAGGGAAATAACTTAAAATTACATAAAAAAAATAAAAAATGGAGGAGTTGAATGTGGAGTAGGAAGTTGAGGAGGCCGTGACCGTGGCAGTGTAGGTGGTGGAAGTGTCGGTGGAGGAGGAGGTAGCCAACACTGTTTTTTTTTCATAATTGGGGTAGCCCCCAAAATATTGAGACATATTAAAAAAAAAGGATATGTTCACTTAAGTATACCAATGGCTGTGTGACAATAGAAAACAAAGAGAGGCGCCTCTAAGTGCAACAAGCAGGTCTGTTTAATAAAATCAGGTATAAAAACACTCACATAAATGCGAACAAAGTGGGCATCAACCGACTGGGTACAGTAGGGGGCTCAGATGGAGTCTGAAGTCGAGACCGACTTCTCCTATCAGCCTGACGAAGTAGCGCAGGACGTTTACCACCTGACTTGCATGCTAATGAAACGCGTTGCATTCTATGACGCCATCACCCCTGGACCCCATCTGAGCTGCGTTCCATGCCTCGTTCCAGACACCGCTGTACGAGCCGGCTACTCCAACTTGCAGCGTTGATAGACAGAGGACTTCTGACCGATGGCTCAGAAGTCGAGACCGACTTCTCCGATCAGCCTGACGAAGTAGCGCAGGACGTTTACCACCTGACCTGCATGCTAACGAAATGCGCCGTATTCTATGATGCCATCATCCCTGGACTCCATCTGAGCTGCGTTCCACGCCTTGTTCCAGACACCGCTGTACGAGCCGGCTACTCCAACTTGCAGCGGTGATACAGAGGACGGTACAACGGCTTGAGACTCCCGGAGACCCTGGGAGTGACGGCGGTTTCCCCCTACTGTACCCAGTTGGTTGATGCCCACTTTGTTTGCATTTATGTGAGTGGTTTTATACCTGATTTTATTAAACAGACCTGCTTGTTGCACTTAGAGGCGCCTCTCTTTGTTTTCTATTGTTGCAGTGCTAGTGGACCGCGGGATCCGGATCCACTCTCCTCTGGCTGTCCTCAGTGCTTCCTCCTGGACTTACCGAGCTATTGTCTCATCCACCCCATGCTCCTCATCATCTGGTTTGACATCCATTTATAAGTAGCTGTTCCTTCCCTCTCTCCATTTCCTTGCTGGTAAAAACATCTCTTACTATGCCCCCCTTATTGTATTATGCATCCGGATTATATGTCTAATTTGATTTGCGCCCCACTACTTGTTTCAATGGCTGTGTGAGGCCAGTATAAATGGCTATTCTGCACAAGGTGTAGACGAGTCTTATGGGATCCATGCCTGGTTCATTTTAATAAACGTTAGCTTGTCCACGTTGGCTGCAGACAGGCGTCTGCTCTTGTCTGTGATAACGCCCCCTGCCGTGCTAAACACACGTTCAGACAATACACTGGCTGCAGGGCAGGCCAGCACCTCCAAGGCATAAAGGGCAAGCTTAGGCCATGTGCCCAATTTGGAGACCCAGAAGTTGAATGGGGCAGACCCATCAGTCAGTATGTGTAGGCGTGAGCGCACATACTGTTCCACCATGATGCTGAAATGCTGCCTCCTGCTAAAACATTGCCTATCAGCTAGTGGTGCTGTTTGTTGTGGCGTGCTGCTGACAAAGATTTTCCACATTTCAGCCATGCTTACCCTGCCTTCTGAGGTGCTGGCGGTGCCACAGCTGCGTTGGCGACCTCTTCATCCTCCTCTGCCTTTGCCTTGTGCTTCCACTAAGCCCCGGGTGTCATTTGGGAATGACCTCAGCAGCGCGTCTACCAGCATGCGCTTGTAGTCGCGCATCTTCCGATCACGATCCAGTGAGGGAATTAAGGACAGCACGTTGTCCTTGTAATGGGGATCCAGCAGGGTGGCCATCCAGTAATCACCACAAGTTACAATGTGGGCAACTCGGCTGTTGTTGCACAGGCACTGCAGATTGTAGTCGCTCATATGTACCAGGCTGCCCAGAGGCAAAAACAAGCTGTCCTCTGTGGGAGGTGTATCATCTGTGTCCTCCGTATCCCCCCAGCCACGCTCCAGGGATGCACAGGAGCTGCGTTGGGTGCCACCCTGCTGTGAACACGGTTCCTCCTCCTCATCATCGTCCTCCTCATCCTCCAGAACTGTGTTCTGGCTTGAAATTGTTTTACCTGGCCTATGCTGGTGCAGGAACCCACTCTCCGAGGCACTTGTGAATGACTGGCCTATAACTGTGGAAATGACTCCTCTTCCTCCTCCTCCTGTACCACATCCTCTTCCATCATCGCCCAAAGTGTTTTTTGAAGGTGACATAGAAGTGGGATAGTAACGCTGAGAACAGCATCTTCGGTACTGGCCATGTTGGTGTAGTACTGAAAACACGGCAATATGGTACACAGGTCTAGCATGGAGGACCACTCATTGGTGGTGAAGTGGTGCTGTTCCGCAAAGCGACTGACCCGTGCGTGCTGCAACGGAAACTCCACTATTGCCTGCTGCTGCACGCACAGTCTCTCCAGCATGTGCAAGTTGGAGTTCCACCTTGTGGGCACGTCGCATACGAGGCGGTGAGCGGGAAGGCCGAAGTTCCGCTGCAGCGCAGACAGGCGAGCAGCAGCATGGTGAGAATGCCTAAAGCGCGCACAGATGGCTCGCACTTCCTGTAGCAGCTCTGACATATCCAGGTAGTTTTTTTAGAAATTTCTGCACCACCAAATTCAGCACATGCGCCAGGCAAGGGATGTGCATCAAACCGGCTAGTCCCAGAGCTGCTACGAAATTTCGCCCATTATCGCACACCACCAGGCCGGGCTTGAGGCTCAGTGGCAACAACCACTCATTGGTCTGTTGTTCAATGCCCGTCCACAGCTCCTGTGCAGTGTGGGGTTTATCCCCCAAACATATCAGTGTTTTGTTTTTTTAAGAAATATTTTATTGAGATTTTCCACTTATGCAAATAACACAGGTTGGAGAATCATAACAATAAAAGGTGTCAACGACAGCAATAGTCATGATAGAAAACATTGACCGAGGTATTCTAAAAGAAACAGGCTCAACCGATGGGTTACAAGACAATAAATGCAAGAAGTGGGTATTGAAATGCGGCTTTCCTTTGAAAAGAAGGTCCGTGTCTCGGAGGGTTCACTAAAGAATTTTTACAGGAAGAAGTGGCCTAAATGAAAATAGTACACAACAGATACATGCTGTGCAATGGAACGTCAGGGAGGATTCGATTCTTGGACTTTGAGCTTACCTAGAGAGTTTGAAATGTCTGCTTTAAGGTACCATTCCGTGAGTCTGAAGGGAGTCATAAAGCAGTTAATTTCTGTTTCGCTGAAGGAGTATTCTATGAACTTCCTCCACCTAGCAAAAAATGTCTTAGTCTGTCTGAAGTTCAGGTTGATATTGTCCTGCTTTTCCAGGAGAAGAAGAGAAAGAAGACCTTGTTTGACTTGGCCTAACCCAGGTGGTGATTGTTGAATGCAGGACTGCATAATAGCCCTTCTGGCTGAGAGGAGGCATAGATGAACCCAATTTGAAGGGGGTGATGGCTTGACTCCTGAGTGGAAAAATAGGGTCTTTGGGGAAGAGATGACCACTGACTTTGCCTATATAAGTTACTACTTTGTCCCAGAAAGGAGAGATAGAGGTGCATAGCCAAAGTCTATGGTAGAGCTTGGGCGTGAGGCACCAGGGGCAAACCCCTCGTGGTTGGGTGCCCAACGAGTATAGTGAAGGGAGGTATGCTCTGTGTGCTAATTTGAATTGGGTTTCCCTCCACGTTTCTGTAATAACCAGCGAGCAAACTTTTTTATATCCCAGTAAAATCTGCTCCGGAGCTTGGGGATTGTCCAGCACAACATATCAGTTTTAAAACAGCCTGCTGTCATTTCCCCCTGGATGTGCTGAAGTTGGTGGTGAAGGTTTTACGCTGACCGGATGAGGAGGTGGTAGAGGAGGAGAAAGCAGAGTAGGAGGAGGCGGCAACAGGAGGCAAAGAGAAATGCCCTGCAATCCTAGGTGGCGGAAGGACATGCGCCAAACTGCTATCCGCCTCAGGCCCACCTGCCACTACATTTGCCCAGTGTGCAGTTAGCGAGATATAGCGTCCCTGCCCGTGCTTACTGGTCCACGTATCAGTGGTTATGTGGACCTTGCCACAGATGGCGTTGCGCAGTGCACACTTGATCTTGTCCCTGACTTGTTTGTGCAGGGAAGGGATGGCTCGCCTGGAAAAGTAGTGGCGGCTGGGAGCCACATACTGTGGGACAGCCACTGCCATTAGGTTTTTAAAACTGTCTGTGTCCACCAGACGGAATGACAGCATTTCAAAGGCCAGGAATTTTGAAATGCTGGCATTCAGGGCCAGGGATCGCGAGTGGGTAGGGGGGTACTTCCTCTTTCTCTCCAGTGTTTGGGAGATAGACAGCTATAAGCTTCCATGGGACCATGGTGTGGAAATGAGGTGCTTATTCCACTGCAGGTCCCTGGGTGCAGTGGGTAGTAGCAAACGTACTGTTTAGGGGACGGTTGCTCCGTTTTTGCAACCTGCTTCCTCTTTTGCTGTGCTGGTGCCTCTGTGTGACCACCACCTCTTCCTCCAAACTGCACACGTCACTCGCATGACCTTCATTCCACGTGGGGTCTAGGACCTCATCATCCTTCACATCATCTTCCACCCACTCTTCACCACTGCCCTCCTTGTCAGTCTGCACACTGTAGAAAACCGCAGCAGTTGGCACCTGTGTTTCGTCATCAGCAGAGACGTGCTGCGGTGGTGTTTCCATGTCCTCATCCTGAAACAGAAGTGGCTGGGCATCGGTGCACTCAACGTCTTCCACTTCTGGGGCAGGGCTATGTGGATGGCCCACGGAATGCACACCAGCAGAGACATCAAAAAGCCTAAGAAACTGCTGCATGACTTGGGGCTCAGACTGCTTGGCTGATTTACAAGGGGCTGAGGTGAAAGACAGATGGCCATGGGGTTCAGGTGCCAACTCTGAGCTTTCAGCAAGGGACCGGGTGGGAGACAATGTGAAGGAATTGGAGGCATTGTCTGCCACCCAGGCCAAACCTGAACCAACACCAGCAGCACCATGACCACTTCCCTTATTTGACGCTACCAGTATAAGAATATTTTTATAACACACCAGCAGCAAGAAACTCTCCCTACATCAGTATGAGATGATTTTATAATGGTAATCTGTCCCTCACACCAGCAGCAGGAACCTCTCCCTATACCAGTATGAGATGATTTTATAACGGTAATCTGTCCCTCACACCAGCAGCAGGAACCTCTCCCTATACCAGTATGAGATGATTTTATAACGGTAATCTGTCCCTCACATAAAAAATATATAAATAGTGAGGCGCAATCATATGCAAATAAAACAAATATATAAAAAAGGGAAATGGCTAATTGGGCCCAACTTGGACATTTTCACTTAGGGGTGTACCCAATTTTGTTGACAGCGGTTTAGACATTAATGGCTGTGTGTTGAGTTATTTTGAGGCGACAGCAAATTTACACTGTTATACCAGCTGTACACTCACTACTTTACATTGTAGCAAAGTGTCCTTTCTTTAGTGTTGTCACATGAAAAGATATAATAAAATATTTACAAAAAATGTGAGGGGTGTACTCACTTTTGTCAGATACTGTGTGTGTGTGTGTGTGTATATATATATATATATATATATATATATATATATATGTACATACACAGATACACATACATTTTGCTTTTCATTTCTATGTTATTATTATATTATTATACAGGATTTATATAGAGCCAACAGTTACATTGCAGTTACAATACAATTTAATACAAAAGCAATTAGGTTTTAAACTGAATGGGATATTTTACAAAGTAAGGTCTCAGATATACTGTAAGCTTTGCTTATAAATCCCTGTTAGACATCGAATCTTAATATTTTAAGTACGTACAGGTCCACGTCAAGAGATCTACAAAATTGGCATGTACTGTACACATTTTCATTGCCACAATTAATATTTTATTTAACTTCTCATGAATATTCTATTTTTTTTCTTTTGTTCGTTAGTTTACTTTGCAATTTGTATGATGTAGTAACCAAGTGATGGAGAGATAATTAGCTTTTTTCATTGTGGTAATTAATTGTTACATGCATTGCAAGAAATTTATTGGATTAAAACAGCTGGTATATGTATTTTTATTACCCAAAATGAATTCTCTGTTGTTGTTATTGTATCTGTTTAAGACGTTATGTTTAACTTGATATGCTTGGCATTAGCCTGCATGTATTGTCTCAGTGGGCCTTAGGGCGTCTGTAGTTTAAATTGATGAGGAATCACTTATAACATGATCTCTGAACACTTCCAGTGTCTTCTGTTCCATTAGGGTTTGGACATAGATTTTTAAACCATCCAAAAATGATTTACAAACCCTTATAAAAGAGTATTTCTGCAAAATATATTCTTGCATTGTGCAAATTCTTGCTCCAGTGCTGACCATGGTAAGACAACATCAGTTGCCACGCATCAACATTGAGGCACGAAAAGTTTTTACATGTTGTTTCCTTGACCTGTATAAAATCCTCCATTCCCCTCCGTAAAATAAGGTTCTTTGATGTGCAAGGTCAAGGGAATTTTCTGAACACAGTGAGCTTGTGTGCAAGATCATAAGTTGCCCCCCTTCCTACAGCAAAATAAACTGTGCAAATGGGCAAAAAGTGAACGAGGTTTGCATTGCGCTGATTATTTGATATGGCTCAAAGTGGTGTGCTTAAATTAAGTCTGAGCAAAATATACATAATATTGAATCAGTGCTGGAATCTGAAATTCCCGAGAGTAATCCAAGAATGTTGACTGTATGTTTGTTTTTATTTTTTTGTGTAGTATGTTCCTAGTGTGCTCCAGTAGGGACTGTTAGTCATGTATGCAGGCTTATTCATTAGACTAAGGGCAATAGGCACATCAGTCAATTAAAGCACTATTCTAGACCTCACAAAATTTCAGGGACACAAAAAGAAGTAAAAATGTAATTTATTTTAGCCACCAGCATCTTTCCTCTTATCTTTGTTAATATTTTTTTTTTTGCAATTTAAAGACATCTGTATCCTGTCACCTCTTTCACTATTGATCCTGTACCTTCCTTCCTGGAAGGAATCTGGACAGCCTGGTGCCAGAGTGCCTTGGGATCCATGTATCCAATACACATGCAGTATATACCACTGTGCAAGATACATAACCTTAACCAGATGTGGAGGCAGCTACTAATGCCAACCAAGCTGTGATGATGTCAGTAAAATAACTTTTGATGGGCAGTGATGTTTAACCTGTTTTTATATTAACAAAATATACAAGTAGGAAAAATAATTTTGAAATAGGCAAATGAAATAAATTATATACGGTATGTAATATAGGACAGCTGTAAAAACAGATCAAACTAATTTCTCTTTCGTTTGTCGACAGGCACAGCGACGCTTAGGAATAAGTGGGTTATACTGCCCTCTTCAGGAGTTTACTAGGCAGAACAGGCAGTTCTAACAGCAAAAAGAACAGTAACAGACACAGCCCCTCCCAGGGGGCCGTCCCCACTGGCAGATAACCCCACACCCAGCTGCTGCTAGCTCAGTTTTTTCTGCCTAGTGCAACGAGTTAGACCTAGGCTCCCTGTTGGGATCTGTGGTACCTCTCTGGGCCACTTTCAGCTGTCAGGAGACAGCCTCACAGGTGAAGACTACAATCAAGCAGCCATGCTGGGCAACAGGCTGGGTCTCGGACCCAGGTTGTCTCCCCAGCCGGCCATCACGCACTAGACCCGATGCTTCGCCCTGGGTCGACCGCGACAAGCGCCGACTGGACGGCGTGGCTCTGGGGTTAAACACCCGCCATCGCACGCAGTGCATCCAGGGCCGACAGCTCCCTCCAGCCTAGCCGAGAGTGTGTAAGCTGTCTCGGGTGGGATCCCCCGCACCGCCCGTCTAGATGGGGTAAATATGTCCCCTCCAGGGGCCCGGGGGGAGCTGGCGGGTCCCCCCTCTGGGGTGAGCATAGTGGGTGGTCTCCCCCTCTTCATAGCTCGTGCCCCTCCCCCACCCCTCCGGTACCCCGCTGTCGCACCTCCCATCCCCTCACCGGGTCTCCCGGGGTGTAATGGGTGTATGGGGCCTTAGCTGGTCCCCCTCCTCTGCCTCACCCCCTGCCTTCCCCCCTCTTGCTCGGTGTTCAGGATCATCGGCCGCCATTTTCTTGTAGCCAGCCGCATTTTAGTACATGGGGATCAGTCGGTGGCCATTTTGGTGTAGCCGTGGCACTGTTACACAGGGTTTCAGCCTCTAGTGTGCATGGGCGGCCATTTTCCTGTGGTTTTTCTACACGTGGAAGGCCTGTGTGTGCTGAGGGGCAGTCCTGGCCGTTTCTGGCGCCAATTTACCCCCCCAGCATGGCGCAGTTCTCACTGGTGGCGACGGCTCTGAGCACAGCAGCAGTGTGGGCAGCAGGAATGTGGTGAAGGCAGCGACAGTGGTGGACAGCAGCAGCAGGTGGTTCCTCTCTGGTCGGGTGGTGAGTCCCCCTTGGGGGCCCCTGAGACAGGCCTTGCACAGCTGTGGGGTGGGGGGTGCAGTGGTCTCCTGGCAATAGGCCTCATTTTCTGGGCGCTGCCAGGGTGGGTGACAGAATGGCAGCCGATGCGGGTGCTTCCCCACCGGACCTCTCGGTGCCTGCAGCCAGCACTTCAGGGGCCCCGTCCCTTGTAGATGCCATGTCCACGGTTATGGAGACGTTCACCTCCCGGGTAGAGTCGCTGTTGAACCGCAGGGACGCCAAAAAGCACCCCTTGCCTCCCCTTCTTCAGGGGAGGACTTGGACCCCGAGGGGGGCTCCTCCGCTGCGGGGACCCCCTTGAACTGTCAGAGGGCGAGATCCCAGACTCTCCTGATAGCAGGGATGTGTTTCAGGCGTCCGCTGCTGCGCACAAGTAGGCTCTTGTAGACGCTATGATAACCTCAGTGCGTGAGACCCTGAAACTGGAAGAAGCAGTGGGACCCTCTTGGAGGGTGCCCGTCCCCTTCGGGTCACATAGACCGGGCCTGGCGGCCAAGGTTTTTCCATATGTGGATTTTCTGGATAAATTTGTTTAAAGGGACCGGGCTCGGCCTCAGAGCTCCCTCCCCGTTCTGAAGTGTTTCGATGTGCATTATCCCTTTGAGGATAAATTATTGAAGCTCCCGTGGTTGATCCCCCTGTGGCCCACCTGAGTAAGGCGACCACCATCCCGGTGGAAGGCACGCCGTCCTTTAAGGACCCGGCTGTCAGGAGGGCTGAAGCTTGCATCAGATCCCTGTTTGTTCTAACGGGGTCTGCCATGCGGCCCATTGAGGCTTCTGCTCTGGTGTCGCAAATGCTCACTGAGTGGGCAAAGCTGCTACACAGCGAGTTGTGCAAGACACAGGCTTCTCCTGAGTGTGTGGATCTTGCAGATCACATGGTGCAGGGGGTTCAGTATCTGTGTTATGCAGCCCTGGACGCGGCCCCTCTGATATCCAAGGCGTCCACGGTCTCTGTGGTGGCCAGGCTGTGGCTTTGGCTGAAGTGCTGGTCCGCGGATCAGGTTTCTAAGAAGGCCCTGGCGGACCTTTTTCTTTGGTGACTTCTTGGATGAGACGATCAAAAATCTCATGGGAGGGAAGAACACCTTTCTCCCAGAGTCTAGGAGGAGTTCGGACCCCTGTCGCAGACAGGGCCCCTCCTTTCTGGCCCATAGGCGGCTTTTTCGTCCCTTCCGTTCCTCTGGCAAGGGTTCACAGCCCACCAAGGCCCCCCGCGGGTGGACAGAAGTGTCCCTGGCCGCGCAAGCGCTCCAAGCCAGGGGACAAGGTCTCCACATGAAAGGTCGTCCCTGCCAGGTGTTTGGGTGGGGGGACGTCTCCTGGGGTTTGCAGACAGGTCCTCCCGCATCTCGGACCGCTGGGTGCTCGAGGTGGTCTCCTCGGGGTACAGCATAGAATTCCGTTCCCGCCCCCCAGACATGTTCTTCGCCTCCAACCTGCAGCTGCCTGCGGGCCCTGTTCGGGGCTGTGCAGGACCTGCTGGGTCAAGGGGTGATTGTTCTCGTTCCACGGGCGGAACGCTCCCAAGGGCTTTATTCCAACCTTTTTGTGGTTCCGAAGAGGGACGGGTCCGCCCGTTTCGGATGGAGTTTGTCCACTCGGTAGTAATGGCCCTGCACCAGGGCAATTCCTGGCCTCCCTCGACATCAAGGATGCGTACCTGCATGTTCCCATCTGCGCCCAGCACCAGCGATTCCTGCACTTTGCGGTTGGGGAGGATAACTACCAGTTCGTGGCCATCCCGTTTGGCCTGGCCTCGGCGCCTCTGGTCTTCACCAAACTGCTGGCCCCGGTTCTGGCTCTGCTGAGGCACAGGGGCATTGCGGTGCTGGCGTATCTGGATGACCTTCTTGTCGGCTTCAGCGCTCAGGGACAATGTGACGATCACCCTGCACACTCTGCAGGAGTTCGGATGGGTGATTAACCTCCCGAAGTCGGTTCTGATTCTGTCTCATCGCCTGGAACATCTGGGGCTGATCCTGGATGCAGCCCAGGCGAAGGTTTCCCTTCCGCCAACCAAGCAGCAGACGCTTCAGTCGGCAGTTCGGTCCCTGCTGTCCCAGAAATGGGCCTCACTCTGGTTTTGCATGCGGATCCTGGGTCTAATGGTGGCCTCCTTTGGGGCGGTCCCTTATGCTTAGTATCACACCCAGGTTCTGCAACGGGAGATTCTCCTGAGATAGGGCAGGTCCCTATCTTCCCTGGTCCCCCTTCACTGGACAGTGATCACGACGGACGCCAGCCTGACAGGCTGGGGTGGAGTCCTGGGGCTGCTTTCAGCCCAGGAACGGTGGTCTCTGGAGGAGTCTCGTCTCCCGATCAATGTCCTGGAATTGTGGGCGATTTGGTGCTGCCTCTCCCATTGGACTACACGGATGCCCTGTCCGGATTCAGTCGGACAATGCCACGGCCGTGGCATACGTGAACCACCAGGGCGGGAGGAGAAGCTCGGCTGCGGCCTCGGAGGTAGCTCCCATCCTGCGATGGGCAGAAAGCCACGTTCCAGCAATCTCTGCCTCCACATACCGGGTGTAGAAAATTTGCAGGTGGACTATCTCAGTCGTTAGCGCCTGGACCAGGGAGAGTGGTCCCTGCACCCGGATGTGTTTCATCAGATTTGTCTGAGATGGGGTGTCCCGGGCATGGACTTACTAGCGTCCCGTCGCAATTGGAAGGTGCGGACCTTCATCAGGAGGACAAGGGAACCCCTGGTGGACGCGGCGGGTGCTCTTGTAGCTCCGTGGGCTCGGTATTGACTCATCTATGCCTTTCCTCCGCTCAAACTGTTTCCGCACCTTTTGCGCAGAATAGAAACGGAGGGTATACCGACCATTCTGGTAGCTCCCGATTGGCCACGACATCCTTGGTACGCCGACGGATGTCCCCGGGTGGCTCCCGCTTCGCTAGGATCTTCTGTCACAGGGACCCATCTTGCATCCTGCTTTACCCTCTCTGGCTTTAACTGCCTGGCTATTGAATCCCAGGTGTTGAGGGGTCGAGGGGTCTCGGACTCGATGATTCCTACCATGTTGTAGGCCCGTAAGGGCCTCGACCAGAAACTGGTGTTGAGCACTATCAAGGGTCAGGTTTCTGCTATGGTGATCTTTTTTCAGAATCCTTTGGCGGCGCATTCATTGATCCGTATTTTCATGCAGGGGGTTCGGCATGTCGCCCCCCAGCTACGGTCGCCTTTGGCGCCATGGGACCTCAATTTGGTCCTCTCGGCTTCTGAAGCCACCTTTTGAGAATAATAGGGAAATCTCTCTGCAGTTGCTTTCACAGAAAGTGGCTTTCCTGGTGGCTATTACATCCGCCCGGCGGGTGTCTGAGTTGGCGGCTCTGTCTTGTAGGTCTCCTTATCTGGTCCTACATAAGGATAAGGTGGTCTTGCACCGGTCACCTTCCTTTTTGCCGAAGGTGGTGTAATCTTTCCACATCAATGAGGATATTGTCCTTCCTTCACTTTGCCCACGCCCGTCTCACCCTAAGGAGGTCGCTTTGCACTACTTGGATGTTGTTCGGGCCCTGCAGGTGTATCTGGCGTCCACGGCCTCCTTTCGGACGTCAGATGCTTTTTGTCGTGATGGATGGTCCACGCAAAGGTTTGGCGGCCTCATAGACCACTATCTCACATTGGATTAGACAGATGGTGACCCGAGCCTATGCTGTTCGGGGTCTGGAGCCTCCCTTTCCGGTCACGGCTCACTCTACCAGGGCGATTAGCACTTACTGGGCTTTTCTCAATCAGGTGTCTGTGTCTCAAGTGTGCAAGCCAGCTACTTGGTCGTCTGTGCACACCTTCTCAAAGTTTTACAAAGTTGATGTTTTAGCATCCTTGGATGCTGCGTTTGGTTGCAAAGTTTTGCAGGCGGCCGTGTGAGACATGTGTGGTTCCTCACCGACGGTTCAGTTGGGTGTAGTTCTGTTGTTTTGTTACCCACCCCTCATTTTTTGGCACTGCTTTTGGACGTCCCACTTAGTCCTAAGAGTCGCTGTGCCTGTCGACGGACGAAAGAGAAAATGGGATTTTTTGACTTAGCGTAAAATCCTTTTCTCTGAGTTTGTCGACAAGCACCCACCCCTCTGGATGTTGCACTGCTTGTTACGAACTGAGCTAGCAGCAGCTGGGTGTGGGGTTATCTGTAACACATAATAATAGTAAACACTGTGCTCACCAGTCACTGCAACCATGACAGAGACATATGCACATACCATAGACCAATGACCTTCAACTGCAGGAGGTGGTCGTCATTATGATAACAATAGTCCCAATGTGTCCAAAATGGTGATGACGAATGGTATTGCTGTAAGAGGCAGCCGGCTGTGGAGAGTAGGAAAAACTCTAGGAACGGAAAGAAAAATACAGCAGTACCTCTAAGTGCAATATTACACAGTTTATTAGAAACATAAAAGAGAAAAAATATATGACCCTTTGTTCTTATGCACACACTATTGCTCCTCTTGTGAGTGGCATGGTTTTTCTCTTTTATGTTTCTAATAAACTGTAATATTGCACTTAGAGGCGCTGCTGTATTTTTCTTTCTGTTCCTAGTGTGGGGTTATCTGCCAGTGGGGATGGCCCCCTGGGAGGGGCTGTGTCTGTTACTGTTCTTTTTGCTGTTAGAACTGCCTGTTCTGCCTAGTAAACTCCTGAAGAGGGCAGTATAACCCACTTAGTCCTAAGAGTTGCTGTGCCTGTCGACAAACTCAGAGAAAAGGATTTTACGGTAAGTCAAAAAATCCAGTTTTTCAGGGTCAACAGCAAGCACCCAGGAGTAGACACATTGCCAATGATGCAAAGAGCCCTGAAATGATAATAAAGTTAACCAGAAAATTATTTCTTGCATGGTATGCAAAATAGCATAAATTCGTATTCTAGAAGAGAGAGACTCTCTGCCTCAACATTTGTCTTTGCATATGCATGTTATTAGTGACAGACTGTTTCTGCTTAGGCATGTGGCAGTTTACTTTACATTTGCAAATTCCTTGATAATAGTTATTTGCTTGTATGCGGTCTATGGATATTTTAGACTTAAATGCTTGATCCCCCAGTGCCATTTTAAATTGGCACAGGGATAGCAGCCATTTGCCCCAGAGCTGCTACAATAGCATTTTAAACTGTCGGTTGTTCTCAGTGGTTTGTGCTAGTCTAGGCAACTATACCACTGGAAATTCTGGCTGTCTGTGACAGCAGTGACTCTGCACTAAGCCCAGGGGCACAAAAAATCAGCACCTGGACTTCAGTTGCGCTACAGAGCACTCAATACGAGTGCCTATAACAGATGACTGTGAACACAATGCTTCCACCGTGTGTTTACATTCAGAATAAAATGACATCACGAGTGAAGTTGTATCACTTTCTCTGAAAACAGAAGGCAGGACATGTTTCAGCTCTGTCCCCCTTCTCGCTGTGGTGATAGATCGCTATTGAAATTAACAAAACCCTTCTGCTCTAAAATAAAAAATCACCACAACGTAAAAGTGTAGACAATAATAATAATCAGTAGCTAAATGAATCAAACTTCAGAAATATAACTTTATCAACAAAACAGCACTGATTGTAACAAATAAATGAACAATCTATAAATTGTGAAAATTGACTGTGGAAATTAAAATATGCAAATGAAAAATATATACAGTGTGTGTGTGTATATATATATTCAATATATAGCGGGGAAGACAGCACCCGGTCCGGTAGCAGTGCAATACAATCAGGTGGTTCCACTGACCATAAATATAGAAAAAGTAGTCCACAGGATTGCTGCACTTAAAATTTTTTTATTGAACCGATTGTTCAAGCATATACATAGTATTACATGATGTGATACATGATATCCGTTTCGGGCTTACAAGCTTACGCCCTTCCTTAGATCAAACACACATTTGGAATTAATTATGTGATCAATCAATTAATACAATTTACATATTTTACTTTTATATCTTTATATCACAGGTGTAGTGATGGCTGGCAAAGTATGGACACTTCCAGTCTTTAATCTGTCAAAAGAAAATCATATATATGATATATGTCAGCTCAGCAGTCACAGAAGGAACAATATATCAAAAACTCTTTAAATTGTTTCAAATCTGCTGATGAAATGGATTATCCTTAGATAAATAAATAAAGATCAAGATCTGTATTTAACCATTTCGGTGTAATAGTATCTAGAAAATGAATCCAGTGCACCTCACGTTTTTTCAACCACAATTCTCTATCACCACCCCTTCTACTTCTATTAACCCCTTCTAGAACCATATATTTTAGTTGAGAAATTGAATGTCCTTTCTGTAAAAAATGTCTAGCCAAGGTAATTGCACAAGTTTATCTCTGATTTGAATACTTATGTCTTGCTATGCGGTCCTTGACCTTTTGAGTAGTTTCACCTATATATAATAAGCCACATGGACATTTTATTGCATAAATTACAAATAATGATTGGCAGGTATAATGCCCCTTGATTGGAATATCAAAACCTCTGTGCGGATGAAATATAGATTTACCTTTAATCATGGAATTACGGTGTATACAGGACAAACATGGATATGACCCTGTATTAGGGGGTCCTAGAAAAGTGGTGACTGGGCTAGAGGGGTATAATGGTCTGATTTCACTAACCTATCTCTTAAAGTTTGACCTTTTCTATATGAAGATAAAGGTATGTTTTGAAATTCAGGTATATTCAGATAATGTTCCCTTAAAAAGCATACCCCAATGCTTTTTAAGAATATTATAAACCTGCAAGGAAAATGGATGAAATTGTGATACAAAAGGGATTCTTTTATTATCTCTATTGAAGGTCCTATTCTCTTTTAAATGTCTACGTCAAGTCTACGTTCCATTTTTTATTTAACCTTTCCTCACTGCATTGTGGGTCACTCACAATCCTTTTAACTCTCTTCAGCTGACTCCTAGGTATGGATTTGAATACCCCTTGAGGGTGAAAACTACCATTGTGCAATAATTGATTCTTATCTGTGCTTTTAATAAATAGGTCACTCTCTATACTTGTGCCGTTTATTCTTAATAATGTATCCAAAAAGGAAATTTCACTGTTATTATACAGAATATTGAACCTCAGACCTGGAACCAAATAATTTAAATATCGGTCAAACAAATAGTGGGTTCCGATGTCGCTACCCCACACCGCAAAGACATCCAAAAATCGGAACCATCACTGACAGTGCTCAGTAAACATTTTGTTATTATAAATTAATGCAATTGCTTATGGGGGTGCGACATTAGAACCCATTGCTGTCCCTTTCAATTGCAATTAATGCATTTCCTTGTATAAAAAATAATTTTCCTCAAGTACAATTTTTAATAACTCCAACATAAAGTTAATTTTTTTGTCATGATAGTTGTTAGTCTGTATCAGGAGTCTCTGGCAAGCTCCCATACCTAGATTGTGCGGGATTACTGTAAAAAGACTAGATACATCCCAAGTGACTAGAACAGAGTCAGGACCAACTTTTTCTCTAAAAAAAAATCACTAGTATCACATAGATATTATCTAGTATTTGTCACCAGTGGAGTAAAACATCTGTCAAGATATTGTGCTAATGGTGTAGTCACTGACCCTGTTCCAGGCACTATGGGGCATTCGGGAGGATTTAAAGCAGGGATATGCAATTAGCAGACCTCCAGATGTTGCAGAACTACAAATCCCATGAGGCATAGCAAGACTCTGACAGCCACAAGCATGACATCCATAGGCAGAGGCATGATGGGACTTGTAGTTTTGCAACAGCTGGAGGTCTGCTAATTGCATATCCCTGATTTAAAGGATTCTTGTGGATCTTTGGTAACATATACATTACTGGTGTAACTGGATGTTCACATATTAAAAAATTCTGGCTATCAACATCAATAATACCTTCTTCCAGAGCCAACGATACCACTTTCTTTATTTTAGACTGAACCTGAAATACCAGGCTAGAGCCCAGCTGTTTATATCTAGTTATATCTGACAATTGTCATAACACTTTTGCCTTATATTTCGGGGTGTCCATTATTACAATAGCTCCCCCCTTGTCGGCCTGTTTGATAATAATATCTCACTGTGCCGACAAGGAGGATAGAACTTCAATCTCACTCTGCTTAAAGTTATTCAGAGTATGATCAACTTTGGATCTATCATTCAAAAAGGAATTAATATCTACCGTCACTTTATCAATGAACACCTCGACTGCAGCACATGAGGTAGGAGGTATCGTGCTTCTTCTGGCTCCCAAATTTAGGTTTTTAATAGATAACATAGGTGCAGATGATAATTTCTGTTACAGGGAATAATATGCTGTTATTCTAAGTTGTCTAAAAAAACAATATAAATCCTGCTTTGATATAAACCCATTCATTGTTTCCTTTGGACAAAAACTTAAGCCCCCATTCAATACTTGCAATTCAGTCTCTGATAAAGATATCGTTGTTACTCCTCTGGATGATCCCTTTCTTTTAACGCTTGCCTCCCCTCCTGGTGCGTGGTCTGTAAAAAAGATGTAGTTGATACATTGACCGATGATCCTGAAGAGGCAATTGAGGAGGAAGAGGTAGAAAATTGTTTATTTTGTTGTCCACGTCTGTAGGTCCTAGTAGGATGATAATTAGAATCCGACCAATTATATACCTGTTCAATAGTATAGTCATCTCGATCGCGCTCCAATTTTGTGCGCTTACGTAATTCCACATTCTTTCTGAATCCAATAAACTTATCATCATTATTTTTCCTGAAGTTGGTCAGCTCATCTTTATTGGGGAAATATATATATATGTATAGTGTATATGTCCAATGGTGTCTGGTTCTTAAATTTCCTCCAGCATGTGATAATACAGGAAAATAATCTTCAACATCAAGTGCTCTCCGGGTTTAAAGTGATTGTAAATGCTTGATTTTTAAAATTAAAGTAACAATCATGCATGTTCTGTGGAATGGTTTTGCACAAAGCAGCACCAATCCTGCTCTACTTGATTCCCCCGCCAGCAGTTCTGCCCCCCCCCATCAAGTACCCATATAGCAAGCTGCTTGTTAGTTGCCTGTGCCTGTTAGTTCCTGAGCCGTGCTCTGTGTGTTAATTGACATACAGACTTTGACTCGGCCACACCCCCTGCTCCCTCCTTACTGGCTGTGATTGACAGCCAATAGCTCCTGCTGCTGTCTCTGAGCCAATAAGGAAGGAGAGAGTCGAGAGAGCCACTGCTCTTGTGCACATCGCTGGATTGAGATTGGGCTCAGGTAAAAGGCTTAAGGTAAGTTAAAAATACCTTCTGCCTTTATAACCACTTTAAGTGTTCTTTATAGAAATGTAGCATCTACTGGAATCCATCAGCAGCATTGTCTTTGGGAAAGTGAGCACATTCACAATTAAGCCGTGTACTTTACCAATAGAGGCATATAGAACTATGTGTTGTATGCATCTACCTTTCAGTAATTGAACACAGTTTTTGCTGTAAGCCCTCAGGTGATGGATTTCTTCTCTGTACTGAGAGAAGCTTACCTCTTTTATGTGAAGACCTTCGCTCTTCTGAGAGCATCTTACCTCTTTTATTTGGAGGCTTTTTCTCTTAAAGATTCAAAAGTTCTGGCTGCATCATGGTCACCATGGTTCCTTTCTGTGGCTTCCGGATTGATTGAGTCCTGGCTAATCCTTTGGGACCCTATCTGGAGAGGATGCTGGGCCTGCCTGTAATGTTACTTTGGGCACTTGATCCTGCTCAGTTACTCACCTTGGCAGATGGTGCATTGTGTTGAGTTAGCCACAGGGTGCTATACAGGTTGTGACAGACCCAACTGCGACAGAGGCTTTTGGAGGGAACTAGGAGCAAGCCTCCTACCCACGGAGTATGGCCCATGGAGGAGACCAGGGGTTTTTGTCTCTCAGTCATCAGCATCTGGATCTGCATGAATTGGATATCCATCTGGAGGTGTTCCAAGCCCTTGGCATTAGGTAGGGGCCACCAAAGGTGGATCTTCTGGTGTCTGTATTCGGCAGACTGCTGGACAACTTTGTCACCAGGTTCAGGGATCCTCAGGGATCCTCAGGCCTGTGAGGGGTGTACTCACTTTTGTGAGATACTGTAGTTAATTTTCTAGGTAGGCTTTCTGTTACATAGGTTTCTTGTTAGGTTTTTTTGGTTAGGGTTCACTTGTATCTTCACATTATCTGTGCATCCTGTTTAGAAGTGTTTTGTTTCACTGTTAATAAACTTGCTTAAATCATATGTAGTCTAGTCTCAAATTCCTAGCTACACAGACCTGGCCATAACTGCTGCTGGCTGCCTTTTTTTTGGTACTGCCGACACTCTCTAGCATGGTGAATTTCCAACCCAGTGCTGGAAATAGGGAAACCCTTCCACCACAAAAGGTGTGGGAAGTTCTTACAATGGATGCCAGCCTGTCAGACTGGGGAGAGTCCTAGATGGCCTTCCTGTGCAGGGGCCTTGGTTTTTTGGAGGAAGCCTGTCTTGCCATCAGAGTCCTGAAATTCAGTTGTCCCTTTTAATGTTGAACCCATCCATTCCATGAGGTTGGACAGTGCCATGGCCATGGTTTATATCAACCATCAGGGAGATACTGGAAGTCATAACATTAAAAGGGAAGCAAAATGTATTCTCCCTTTAGTAGAACTGCATGTTCCTGAACTATTTGCCATCTATATCCCAGGAGTAGCAAATTGACAATTGGACTCTCAGTCATCAGCATCTGGATCTGCATGAATTGGATATCCATCTGGAGGTGTTCCAAGCCCTTGGCATTGGGTAGGGGCCGCCAGAGGTGGATCTTCTGGTGTCTGTATTCGGCAGACTGCTGGACAACTTTGTTCAGGGATCCTCAGGCCTTTGCAGTGTCCTTCCTGGAGTCAGTTAATAAATCTGACTTTTTCTCCCCTTTTAATTTTAATTTTTGCATTGTTCCCAAGATATACTTTTTTGTTATACTACATCTGTGTGGCTTAAAGTGGTTCTAAAGCCTAAACATTTTTTACCTTAATGCATTCCTGCATCAACCCGCCCCCCCCCCCTTTATACCTACCTGAGCCCTATCTCACAGGCTTTGCTGAGGCAGCGGTAGCCATTGGCTCCTACCGCTGTCAGTCAAATCCCGTGATGAGGGAGCAGAGGACGGGGCCGAGCTGCGTTGTCTGTGTCCATACACACAGGCAGCATGGCTTGGGGTCAAACCTGAAGGTGTGCAACAATAGGAAGCAGCTTCATATGGTTGCTCACCAAGAAGAGGAGGAGTCAGGAGTTCTGGCGGAGGACCCGGAAAGAGGGGGATCAAAGCTGCTCTGCGCATTTTCCTATATATTGATTCTTTGAATATGACAGTTATGTACACTTTGTTTTAACTTTTGCACTTTTAGGCTGGGTTCACACCGCAGCACGGAGCGGCTCCCAGCAGGGGTCCGGTGCGTCCTCATTCACAGTTTCGGGTCCGATTTCAGCCCAAATTTTTGGCTGAGTTCAGACCTAAAAAACGTACCGAAAGACACACAGAACTCCTGTGCAAATTGCACCAGAGCCGCTCCCAAGCTCCATAGAGAGCTGGTCACAATCTACTGACATGCAAATTGGCTGTGGGGAAAATCTGCATCCAATTTGCACTAGTGTGAACCAAGCCTCAATGGAACTCCACGAAAGCACCTAAATTCTTAGTTAAAATGCACGTTAAGGCCACTTTCACACTAGGGGCGGTAGCGGTAAATCCCCGCTAGTTTCAGCAGGGATTTGCCGCTGTTATAGCGGCGCAATGGCAGCGGGAGCTTCTGAGACGGTGTGCAGCCGCTTCAGAAGCGCTGGCCCATTTTTTTCAATGGGCAGGGGTGGTAGAGGAGTGGTGTATCACTGCTCACCGCACCGCTCTAAAGATGCTGCTTGCAAGACTTTTTGTACCGTCCTGCAAGCGCACTGCCCCAGTGTGAAAGCACTCAGGGCTTTCACATTGGGGTGGATTGGGGGGGGGGGTTTGAGGCGTTTTACAGGCGCTATTTTTCGCTAAATAGTGCCTGTAAAGTGCCTCAGTGTGAAAGGGGTCTTACAGTTTTACCTCTCAAAGAACATGCCATTCTTTTCAGTCACTTGTGTGATCCAGACTGCACACCCAGAACCATGAACTCTGTTGCAACGGCACAGCTAGGTCAAAAGCTCAACCCTACCTACTGAATAGACTGTAAAGGAGAAGCTGCACATTGATAAGGTCACCCCTTGCATTTGTGTCTGTCCACCAGGCAGCATGCTCTTAGCCCATGTGAACTGCAGCAGAGCTTGGTTAACTCTTAGTGCTGTAAGTAAAAATCATTTGTTGAAAGAAGCACTATTTCAGGTTGTGTGTGTTTTCTTTTAATGACAAGGTTAAAACTTTTATATCTTAGAATCAGGATTGTGTACTTTTTTTCATTACTTTATTTCAAAGGACTTTTTCAGCTATAAATATCAAGAAGCAGGAGAACATTTTCTTCTACATCATTCTTATCATTCTGGTTACTTTGAGCAACTTTATCTAACGATATACATTAGTAGAACTGTAGATTGAAATCTTCTTTGGCTAAATGAATTCATTGTTGACTTGCTATCTATAACTAACCTTTCAAGATTAAGTGCTGTCAAAAAACTATATGTTGGTTATCTGTGTGAGATTAAAAATAAAACTGTACTTTTAGACCATCCTGAAATGTTTAACTATTTTGTTTGAAATAGTGGCCATAGACATTAGGTGACAGTCCCCCAATTCAGTCCGTTTTGGGCAAAAATCTATTGTCTGTACAACACACTTTGTTTTTTCCTATGTGAAAAGATGTTGCTGGAGCTGCCCAGTATTTTCTAATTTCTGTTGCTCTAAACTCCTAGTGCTCAGAATGTTCCCATGTAGAGCAAATGGCATGAGAAGGTCAGATTATACATGTTTGGCCACAAACATTCACAAATATATATGGGCAGCATAAAGTGAAAATATAATGTATTAGCTGTGAGTACTTGTTCGTTTCTTGAGGTTATACATTCAGTGAAAGACTTCCAGTAGTATCATAAATTAGTGTTGAAGAAGTTAATATTGCATAGCATGGTTTACACAGGATGCTGGACTTTAATCTGCCATAAACTTCTGCACTTATCTTCTCCACCAAAGCCTTTATATGCGAAAAAAAAAAAAAAACCCAGATCACAAATGAACATTCTGACCAACACACATGAAGATTTGTTGATAACTGATGCCTACAAGTATGAATTTGTGTTTGGACATCTTTAGGTTACATGGATAATGAGTGTGTGAACTGGCCAAAGTTTCTGAAGCAGAAGAAGGATGTAAAGTGGGGGAAAAAATGATTTGATCCACTGCATGGTTTGTAAGTTTGTCCACTTAAAAGAAATGAAGGGTCTAACATTTTTATCATAGGTTTATTTTAAATGATAGAGACAGAATATCAACCAAAAATCCAGTAAAAACACATGATACAAATGTTATAAATTGAGTTGCAGTTCAGTGAGTAGAATTAGTATTTGATCCCCAAGCAAAACATGACTTAGTACTTGGTGGAGAAGCACAGAGGTAAGATGGTTACCAGGTTTGCGCACATCTCAGGAGGGATTTTGGTCCACTCTTCTTTACAGATCATCTCTAAATCCTTAAGGTTTCTTGGCTGTATATTCCACCAGAGGGCTTACTCTCTCTGTCACACACTGATATTCTACATACATTGTAAATTATAAATTGTTTTTATCTTTATCTTCAGTGTGTGCAAAAGTTTGTAAGTCCCCTGAAGAAGCAAAATGTTCAGGTGAAACATGTCGGGCAAATACTATTGTACAACAGTCGTATGGATTATTTCATGTTGATCTGTTTTATTAAAAAAAAAAGTGTAATCAGATTTTAAACTTGTCTATTAAAATAAAGAGATATTTTTATATATCTTTTTCAATTATTGGTATTTAACCGCTTGCCGACCGCTGGTCGGCAATTGACGGCGACAGAATGGCTCTGTAACGCAAATCGCCGTCATACGATGGCGGGCGCGATACAGAGCCATTGTGAGCGCGCGCGCGCCGCCGGCGGCGCGCGCGCTCTCACTGTGTTGGGGGGGCCAGGGAGCGGGTGCGGCGGCTTCGATTGCCGCCGGCATCCCACGATGCCCCCCCCGGAGCGAATGAGCGGAGGTCCGTGTAAGTAAACACGGACCTCCGCTCTGTGTGAGGGGGAAGGGAAGTGATCACAGCCTTCTCGTACATGAAGGCTGTGACCACTTCCCTTCCCCAGCCAGGGCAGTCCCCCTACAGTTAGAACACGCCCAGGGAACATAGTTAACCCTTAGCGCGCCCCCTGCAGGTTAACCCCTTCACTGCCAATGGCATTTACACAGTAATCAGTGCATTTTTATAGCACTGATCGCTGTATAAATGCCAATGGTCCCAAAAAAGTGTCAAAATGGTCCGCCATGTCCGCTGAAATATCGCAGTACCGCAAAAAATCGCAGATCGCCGCCATTTTTAGTAAAAAATAAAAAAAAATTAAAAACCCCAAAAATGAATTCTCATCATCCGTAAACGCGACCACTTTTGCGCAAACCAATCAATAAACGCCGATTGCAATTTTTTTTATCGCAAATATGAGGAAGAATATAAATCGCCCAAAAACGGTGAAAAAAAATGTTTTTTTGTATTTTTTTTTTGGATTTGTATTTTAGGAAAAAGTAAGAAATTTGGGTTTTTTTTGCAAAATTGTCGCTCTTCTTTTGTTTATAGCGGCGATCAGAAATGACGCAGAGGGGATCAAATACCACCAAAAGAAAGCTCTATTTGTGGGAAAAAAAGGACGCAAATTTCGTTTGGGTACAAGGTCACACGACCGCGCAATTGTCAGTTAAAGCGACGCAGCGCCAAATCGCAAAAAGGGCTCCGGTCCTAAAGCTGGAAATCCTTCCGGTCCTTAAGTGGTTAAGCACCTTAAAATTCCAATCCATTCTTTTTCCTTTTTTTTTACTAATTATTTTGGGAGATGGTGCATCTGTAGAAGAATCCTCTTATCTCAGGTTCCAATTTCTCTTTTCGCTTGGCAACTCAAAGTTTCAGCTCCCTCCATACATTTTCTATAGGATTAAGTCTGGAGATTGTCTAGGCCACTCCATGACCTTAATGTGCTTCTTCTAGAGCCACTCCTTTGTTGCCTTGGCAGTATGCTTTGGGTCATTGTCATGTTGGAAGACCCATACATGACCCATCTTCAGTGTTCTGGCTGAGGGAAGAAGGTTCTCATCCAATATTTTAAAATACATGGCTCCCTCCATTGGCCCCTCAATGCGGTAAAGTTGGCCTGTACCTTTAGCAGAGGATGGTGTTCTTAGGGTCATAGTCAGCATTTTTCTTCCTCCAAACTAGGCGAGTCGAGCTAATGCCAAAGAGTTCAATTTTGGTCTTATCTGACCACAGCACTTTCTCCCAATCCTTCTGTGAATCATTTAGATATTCATTTGCAAACTTCAGACAGGTCTGTACATGTGTCTTCTTGAGGAGCGGAATGTTGTGGGCCCTGCAGGATTTCAAACCATGGCAGCGTATTGTGTTACCAATGGTTTGTTTGGTGACTGTGGTCCTAACTACGTTGGGATCATTCACAAGCTCCTCCTGTGTTGTTCTGGGCTATACCCTCACTTTTCTCATGACCATCCTTCCCCCTCATAAGGCGAAAACTTGCATGGAGCTCCAGAATGAGGGCTATTGATGGTTATTTTGTATTTCTTCCATTTGCGAATAATTGCTCCAACAGTTGTCTCCTTCTCATCTAGCTTCTTGCTGATGGTCTTGTTGCCTATTCCAGCCTTGTGCAGGTCTACAATCTTGTCCCTGATGTCATTTGTCAGCTCTTTGGTCTTGCCCATGATGGTGAGGTTTGAATGGAAGAAAGAGTTGTTGTTAGGAGAACCTTCTTAAATTGTCAGGACTAATCTGTGTACCACGTGAGCACATACTGTTGCCAGTCTGTGGGAGCCAGAATTATTGTTGGTTGGTAGGTGATCAAATACTATTTTTTCTCACTGTACTGCAACTCAGTTTATAACATTTGCATCATATGTTTATTCTGGATTTTTGGTATTCTGTCTCTATCATTTAAAATACACATATGATAAAAAATATAGACCCTTCATTTTTTTGAAAGTGGGCAAACTTACAAAATCAGCAGGAGATCAAATAATTATTTTCCCCACTGTATGTTCCTGAAGCAGAAGTATGGATGGGTGTTGGTGAGCAACTAAGGGGACAGTTTTTAAAGCAGTGGTATGGTCTTGCTATGGCTATACTGCTGTTTTATTCAAAAATAAACTCTTTTATCACTCGTATAAAGTACAGCCTTGTGCTTTACACAGGTGGCTCCTTCTTAACTTATTCAAACCATCCACTACATAACCAAAATGTAATGCTTGAAGAATATGTAAGGCCTGACTTGCCTGCACCTCATCTTGAACAGTTCACTGATCAACAGCGCTGCTAAGGTAGCAAGAGCACTGTTGGGTGGAGGGGGAGGATGTGCAAGTGTCAGACCATAGGAGAGCCTGTCAGTGGCTTTGTGCGAGAGAGCCGTGGTCCAGCTTTCAAGGTTGCTGGGTAGATATTTGTATGATTTCATTATTTTAAGTGAAAACTCTACACTCCTTTAGTAAATCGCCTATAATAATATCAGCATCTTAGCCACATAGGAAAGATCATTGTTTTCAATGGGTTGGCTAACTCAGATCTTTGATCTAAAGCCAGCCATATACGGTTCAAATTTCATATGGGCAGGCTGAATGTACCCAAGTTGATCGATTGATCAACTTGGGTACAACCAGCTTGTCAGATTTTACATGCTGCTAGCCGTTAGCAGCAACAACTGTGTTCTCCCGGCAGGGACAGTTCTCCCCGCCAGGAGAACACAATGACTCTATGGGAGGGATTCCCCTATCAACACAGACTGTGATTTTCTTTCCTGCGACCCAGTCGGTTCATCTATGGCCTGCTTCAAAAGGAGTAGTAAAGTAAAACAATTGTTGAGGTCCGGAATCACACTTTCATTTTAGGTCAGTGTGCAGAGATACATGTGATCACTTTAACGGTTGACTTATTTCGATGCGTTTCCATTGATTTTAGTGGAAACCACATCTTGCTAAAAAGCACAAATGTGATTCCCATCTCCTTCTACAAAGTAGGGAAAAGTAGGGAAAAGTGCTATGTGTTCAACAAGCAAATGTGTCTGTTCCCATGTACACAGATTAAGCTTTACATGGCAACTTAAAACTGAAGTTAAAGTGATTGTAAACGATCACCTTGTAAAACAATCGATTTAGGTTAACCACTTGCTAACCAAGCTTTTTGTAGCACTTTTTGTTTGCAAGTTTAAATGAGTATTTTTTGCTAGAAAATTACTTATAATCCCCAAACATTATACATTTATTTTTAGCAGAGACCCTAGGTAATAAAATGGCGATCGTTGCAATTTTTTATGCCCCACGGCATTTGTGCGGTTTTGCAAACACAATTTTTTTGTAAAAAATTCTCAAAAAAACGAATTGCAATTGTTACCCCTTTTTTTTCATGTATATGTGTGAAAGATAATATGACACCAAGTAAATAAATACCTAACATGTCATGCTTTAAAATTGTGCACGCTCGTGGAATTGCGACAAACTATGGTACTTAAGAATCTCCATAGTCGACGCTTTAACCACTTTAAGACAGAGCCTCTTTTTGGAGTTCGGTGTTTACAAGTTAAAACCCTTTTTTTTTTTTTGCTATAAAGTTACTTAGAACCCCCAAACATTATATATATTTTTTTCTAACACCCTAGAGAATAAAATGGTGGTAGTTGCAACTTGCAAAACTTTATATTACATCGTATTTGCGCAGCGGTCTTTCAAGCTCGATTTAAAAAAAAAAAAAAAATGAGACAACAGTAAAGTTAGGCCAATTTTTTTCCCATATAGTGAAAAATAATGTTAGGCCAAGTAAAATGATATCCAACATGTTATGCTTCAAAATTGAGTCCGCTCGTGGAATGACGACAAACTTTACAACTTAAAAATCTCCATTAGCAAAGTTTAAAAATTCTACAGGTTAGCATTTTAGAGTTACAGAGAAGCTCCAGTGCTAAAAGTATTAATCTCGCTCTAACGATCGCGGCGATACCCCACATGTGTGGTTTGAACACCGTTTTCATATGTAGGCGGGACTTATATATACATTCGCTTCTGCGTACGAGCTCGCGGGAACGGGGCGCTTTAAACTTTTTTTTTTGAAAAAAGCATGACAGGACCTCTTAAATATGAGATCTGGGGTCAAAAAGACCTCAAATCTTATATTTACAGTAAAATGCAAAAATAAATAAATAGTTTGAGAAAAATGACAGTACAAAAATAAAAAAATGGGCCCTTTAAGAGCATTGGGCGGAAGTGAATTGTGACGTAGTTTCCGCCCTGCCATGTTATGGAGCCGAGTGAACGGCTTCAGCCGCTCACTCAGGTCACGGACACGGGGGGGGGAGAGGAACCGATAAGGGTCCACTAAGCGGTGCAGATGACCGGAAACCGGCCGGGGGCACCTTTCCCGCCGCAGATAAAAGTGATCTCGCGGTGAATCCACTGCTGAGACAACTTTTATCTTGTGCAGAATCGCTGGCTGAAAAAAAAGATACCGGGGTTATGGTAGCTATCTGCTACCATAGCAACGGTATTCCATGTCAAACGGCCGCCGTAATGACGGCGGGCGGTCTTGAAGTGGTTAAACACCTTTACAGATGACCTGTTTAGAGTTAGAGGAGGTCTAGCTCTAGAATCATTGCTTTTGCTCTAACGTTCGTGGTTATACCTCACATGTGTGGTTTGAATACCGTACACATATGTGTGTGCACAACTTGTGTATGCGTTCACTTCTGTACGCAAATGCGAAGAGATTGGGATGCGTTACATTTTTTTTATTTTTTTTTTATTTTTACACTGTCTCTTTAATTTTCTTTTTTTGTTGTTTATCACTTTTATTCCTATTACAAGGAATATAAACATATCTTGTAATAGAAATAAGAATGACAGGTCCTCTTTATGGTCAAATAGACCCGAAATCTCTTCTTTACCTTTAAAAGCAAAATATCAACATTTTTTTTGATCTTTTGCTTTATTTTTTTCCCTTCCAGTCTGTACCAGACTCATGATGTTGTTCTGGTCCTCCAAGGCCATAGAGTTGATCAGAGATTAACTCTTTAATCGCCTATAGGAGCAGCCTGGCACACAGTTGGATTGTTTCTCAGGCGAACGGATGGAAATGGTAAGCCCGAGAAACACAGTTTAGTGGTGGTGGGGCGGCGCTTGGATCGGTTTCATCAGAAAGCCAGCCACCTGCTGAATAGAAGCAGATATCTTCAGCCATAATCCCGGTAAGGAAGGAAAAAAATGCGGCTGTACTCCACCATAGATTTATTATGTCAAGATGCCTGCCACCAAGACATTTGACACAGAAGAGGTGGATCTATGTTGGATCTATGGTAAAGTGCAGCCGCATCTTTTTACTTCCTCATACTGCGGTGGCGAGCCGGGGCTAGCACCCAGTCCATTTGATCCATTGGATCATTGTCATCTGGAGCAGCGTTACCTCTTTATGGATCTATTTACACAATCCCGGTAAACCACATGCAGACCGCAAAATATATATGTGTGTATATATATATATATATATATATATATATATATATATATATATATAGTGGTCGGCAAGTGGCTAAAATAGAAATGAAAGGCAAAACTTTTTTGTATAGATATAAAAAAATATATAAATACCCTTTTTCCCTTTTTTTATAAATTATCACATTCCCTCTGTTCTCAGCTGCATAAGAGCTGGGGGTGGAGAAGCAGCAGCACACTGAGATTCCTAGTAAATGGCTGTGCAGCAGGGGTGTGTCAGGACAAGTCTGATCATTGGGGGAGAGTTCCCAGCAGTTCTAGAGAACTGACCATGGTGTGCTCTCCTGCTTAGGGTGGTCAGTTTTTAATAGGAAAGCAGAGGGACTAGCAGGACCATCAGAGATTTCACAAAAAGGATGCTTTCTCTTAGAAGTACATGGTACAGCAGGCATATATCCGGAACATGACGTGTTGGGGTAACAAAAGCATTAACTAAAAAAAAAAAAAAATAGGCACATCACTTACCCGTAATGAAATTTGTCTTGCATTGTGCAGGTACTGTAGCTGATTTCTTTAGAAATTTTCACTGCAGGAATGTCTGTCCTCTTCCAGTCTCTGAGCTTCCAGCACTGCAGTAGTTAACAGCTTTGGTTTTTAGGCAGAACAGCATTAAGGATGTTCGAACAGGGACATGCCCCCTACTTCCTCCTCCTCCATTGAAAAAAGTTATTTCATTGATTAAACTGCTTGCAATAGGATCTATGAATGGGAAGCGTTGGAGCAGTCACAGGATTTTGTCTACCATTCACACATCCGGTCACAAGCACTGTAATATAGGTGATGTCTCAATCTATAAATGATAGTTCAAATCCCATCTCTAATATCAACAACACTCATAATGACTCCAGGTCCTCATAACTGCTCTCAGCAGAGCAGAGTCTATAATAAACATATCAAAAATCCATAAATCCCCAGTAGCCCTGTTTCAATAGGCTCAATAAACCACCACATGAAGCAAAAAAAAAAAAAAGATCAAATAAATAATAGAAAAAGAAACCAGAAATTAAAAAAGGGTGAAAAAACCTTCAGCAATAACACACACAATTGCTAAACCAAAAGAAAAAAGTGTCAATTATTTAATAAAGCTCCCATGTGCATTCTATCATAACATATTCAGCATATAAGAAAAGTCTTAAAGTTCATGTCAAAATAGAGTCTTCCTCCATCTTCGATCAATAAAACTGTCGTCCACCGTGTGATTGCCCCCAACCAAAAGAAAGAATGCAAACTCACCAGAAATAGTTGCTGCAAAATGATAAGCAGCAAAAAGTGCCAAATAATGTTGCACTGCATGTAAGGTTCCCTTTAAGATGGCTCCAGCCTTTGACCAGCAAATCTGAATACTCGACTCCTTCACTACGGGCAGTACTGTCCTCTGACTGCTAGCTGCCATGTATGGTCTGTGTTCCCTATGGTCCTGATCAGGGCACAGTTCTTTTTTCACTCCATCCATTCCTGGCGTATTTGCCAAAAACTGTTATGGATTTTTCTGGTTGAGACATATGTACGTGAGAAACCTTCTACAGCCTTTAAGAGTTTCTTTCCATCCCTGTACTAATTCCTCTGATTTTCTCTTTATGTACCAATTCCTTGTTTACTCCAACCTCATAGAAGTCTAGCTTTTAACTCTTTCAGCACTGGATGTTAAGCAGCAGGAAGAGGACTGGGCATCCTTGCACAGAAGATTTTTAAAGGATCCATCTGCCTAAAAGACATGGGACATGCTTTGCTACAAGTAAGTTTGGTCAGTAGAGCTAAAGAGAATTTTTCTTTTTTGCTAGCTAAACTTCAACTTTAATCTTCACGTTTGAATGCTTTGAGTTTTATTCCTAAAACAATGACATGCGCTTTGGAGTGTCAAAACCTTAAAAAAAAAAGGCTGTTTGTTTAATATACATTATAGGTATACGTATTTAAAAGCGATTGTAAAGGCAGAAGTTTTCTTTATCTTAATGCAGTCTATGCATTAAGATAAAAAAAATCTTCTGTATGCAGCTGCCCCCCGAATACTTACCTGAGCCCGTCTTTATGCAGCGATGTTGCGGGAGTGTCTAAGCTGCCCGGAACTCCCCTCTTGATTGGCTGAGACTACAGCGTGGAGCAATTGGCTCCCGATGCTGTCAGTTAAAAGCATTCAGCCAACCAGGAAAGAGAGAGCGGGTGGGGCCGGGTTGTGGCTCCATGTCTAAATGGACACACATAGCAGTGACTTAGCTCGGGTGCCCCCATAGCAAGCTGCTTGCTGTGGGGGCACTCAACAGGATGGAAGGGCCAGGAGAGCCGAAGAGGGACCCGAGAAGAGGAGGATCCAGGCTGCTCTGCGCAAAACCAACTGCATAGAGCAGGTAAGTATAATATGTTTGGTATTAAAAAAATGAGTCTTTGCAGTCACTTTAGATAAAGAAAGAGGCACACACATCTACCAGATCTGAGCTGCAGTAGGCATTTTGCTGTGTTTTCTGTGTGTGCAGGATTCCTTTCACACCTGTTGTGGTATAATTTACTCATTTAATTTTTTTCACTGTAATTCATAGATCAAGTTAAGCTGGAGACAATGTAAGCTGCTTTATACACATGTACCATTATAACTCTTATTTTAAAAGCACGTTGATGCACAGATATGTAAATGGGCATGTATTGTAGAGGATCAGGGGTTTTACAGTCTTCTGTTCTGTCAGCTGTATGACCTTGCACACTCTCTGTTAAAGTGATTCTAAAGGCTAATATTTTTTTCAATTAAAAAAGAGGTTAATACTTGCCTAGTCTCTGCAACAATGTTGCCTAGAGCAGCCCCTTAACTCTTCTGTGGCAGTCCCCCACTAGTGCTGTCCTCTCCTTCTTCCTGTGGGTGCCCCATAGCAAGTCCTGTGTTTTGAGGGCACCTATGCAGGCATGTTCCTGAGCTAGGCTGTGTGAATCCATAGACACGCTGGCCAACCCAGCCATGCCACCCACTTCCTCCTTACAGGATTTGACTGACATCAACAGGAGGCAATGGTTCCGCTGCTGCCTGTGTCTCCTGTGAGACCAGGAAGTGGAGGGAGAAGAATTGCAGCCAGGACAGCGTTGGTTCATGAAAGTAGACAGGTAAGTGTATGGGAGGGGAAGTGGGCAGTTTGTGGGTGTTCTTTACCTTAATACAGGGAGTGCATTAAGGTAAAAAATGTATAGTCTTTAGAACCACTTCAGCTGCTGAGCATGCATAACTTTGTCAAATAGACAAACCCTATAAATAAAATGTATGTTACCCCAGTGTTTCATATTCCTGCTATGAGTCAGTACCATGCACTTATATTAAAAAGTATCTTCTCTTTGCATTGCTTCTTTTGTGTGAAATACTTAGTGATGCTGCCGTTCCCCTGCTTTCCTATTCCAAACTGATCACACCAGATCATGAAAGCACATCCATCCCAGCTTGATCCCATAGCCTGCCTGTAATCCAGTGATCAGACTTGTGCTGACATGCCCCCTTCACAGCTCTTTACTGGGGCAAGATCAGTGAATTGCTGTTTTTTCGCCTCCTGCCACAGGAGCTCAGCAAAAGGGTGCCTCAGTCTCCACACCCTGCCTCACAGCTGTGAAACACTCCATACTGTCTCACAGACAGGTGCTGACTCTCTTCTGCCACTTTTCAAGCTTCCCTTGTAGGTGGCTTAAACCCTTCATGACCAAAGTTCCTGTAATCAGGGTTTGGAGTCTCTCTCCTACTTAGAGTCTCTCTGAGCCTCTGAATTCTGGGTCCAAACATAAGAGAATCCAGTCTCACATCTCATATGACAGCTCTATATAATGTCAGCTCTCAAGGTTTGAGTGTACAACTAGGAATATGCAACCATAAGGACCTGAGGTTATAAAATTTTGCTTTGGCTAAATTTTTAATGGCTAGCCCTTTTTCCATTTCACATTGGTGATTAAGTGTGGACAGAGTGTCCCTAATACCGGGAGTGCCAGTGGAGTCCCATAGTCAATACTGAGTTTAGCCATAAGGAACAAGTGGGGAAGTACTATGGAGTTTGGGAGAGAGCTGTCAAGACCAAGGTGAAGTAATGTAAGGGGTCAGGTGTGATGTTTGATCCCAGGAGATCAGAGAATAGGTGAAAAATCTTATTCCAATAGAGTTAGAGTGATTTGCATTGCCATAAAACATGAAGTAGTTAATTTGGCAGGTTTATAGGGTGTAAGGTACCTGGCGTAGTGGTGGTATATTTCCAAGTGATAAAATATGAGATCCTTTAAAAAAATAATGAAACAAATTAGTTTAAATGTATCAATTAACCACATATGAAGTGCAAAAAAAAAAAAAAAAGAATTCCTGAAGGTACACTTGCACACAGTTAAGGATTTTGCAGGCATAACATGGTACAGTGCATGATTAAACTAGTATAGCAAACTAGTGCTAATGATTAACAAGATAACATGTAGGTCAGCATTTTTCAACCAGGGTGCCTTCTGGGCTCTTCAAGGGTGCCTTGGCAAAATGTCTAAAAATTGTCAACAAACCAAAGGGTGGATTAAGGCTGCCTTTTTTGTTACACGGTGTTTAAAGGCGCAGCATTACAAGTTGGGGCATTTTGTTGGCTAGCTCCTGGTGCCCCAACAACTGATGATAACATAGGTTGATCAGAAGGACGCCAGGCGCCTGAGAACATCCTTGTTTGCCCTGTACCTGCCCCTCTCTGCCAACACTGGGGTCACGTTAGCTGATTGAGGGAGAGAAACTGGGGCAGAAGAGAAAAGCTGGAATGCTAGTCAGTACCAGTGTGCAAAGGTACATTACATTTTTAAGAATAAATTATTTCTAATGTTGGGTTTTCTGTGTGTGTGGATGCTGCTGCAATATGTAAAGCTATTCGTTTAAGTTTTTACATTTTAGAATTAGGTGCTTCAAGATTGTGCAAAATTTTAAAAGGGTGCCTTGACAGAAAAAAGGTTGAGAAACACTGATGTAGGTTAAAGTATTATCTGTAAATCAGCTGTGTAGAAGGATCGATACTGAATGAGCATGTTCTCCTAACAAGTTGAGGTCACTGAAGGTGGTTTAATGTAAAACAATCTTACACAATGGTAGTGTGCACCAACAAGGTCTCTCACATTCAAGAAAGAGAAGTGTTTCCAAATTTACAGTACAAACACTTCTGCAGAAGTACAAAGAACTGGACAATGTTGAGGACCAAAAACGCTTTGGTCTGCATAGAATATTTAGTACAGCAGATGAGGCATATCATGCCATCTTCCCTTCACAATCAAAAGGTGTCCACCGCCACAAACAACTTAAACTTGGCAGAAACCAGTGGGGACCTCTGTACACCCATCTACAGTTTGTAGAGGTCTGGTTAGAAGTGGTGTGCATAAAAATGGCAGCAATTTCTCTGGACTAATGAGAATGAAATATTTGACTGTGCCTGAAGGAAGTTTGTTCACTGAAGGCCTAGAGAGTGGTACAAGGATGAGAGTCTGCAGGCAGCAGTGAAGCATGGAGAGGGTCTCTTGCAGATTTGGGGCTGCATTTTTGCACATTTGGTCAGAATGAATGGTCTACTGAATGCTGAAACGTTTAGATAGATACTAATCTGTCATGCAATACATAAGTATGAGAATTATTTCCCCCCTAGGACAGAAAGGATCTGGCAGGAAAATGGATGAAAATAAGGTTAAAAAAGGCCTGCAAGAAGAAAACTAAATCAGCCATTTCAGCCAAGGACTGCAGAAGATGCAGAATATTAAATATTTCTTCTTTGGTTTAGATAAACTTTAAATTTATGTCAGACATATTTTTACATGTTAAGTTAATGCATGCTAAAGTAATGTGTAACATTTATGATAGTTATTATCTCTTATAGAGATCTCAATACTCTTCCTGGCAGTGCTTTCAGCTTCTTTTACCTTGGGAGGACAAATGAGTGCATCACCATGGATCATCTAAATTCTGGCTATCTTGTGACGTTTCAGAATGTATTCATGCATACTTGTAAAGTGGCTCATTGTTTAAGATTTTCTTTAGCCATTGGACTAACAGAGAAAACAAGTTTTCACAGAATGCATTCAGAAACAACAAAAAAAAAAGTTTTTTTTTGCCTAAAAGACTATGGAAAAAATATAAGTGTGAGTGAATAGGCATTTGTGACTTTTGTTGACTCTTAGCATTGCTTTTTTCCACTCTTGAGCATAAGCTAAAGAGGCCATACACCTACTTAAGCAGTGATTACAGTTCACATTTTCCTCTTCTAACCTGTTGAGCTGGGGGCAGAATACATACATGCTGAATGTATTCATTCATATGGCTTAAAAGCAGGCTGTACAATCTTTGCATGCTATGGGTGCCAGGACGCAATAACTCCTGTGTGCATGCAAAGTTAAGTTATACCTGGGCATCCAATCAAGACTGCTTAAAGGTGTTGTAAAGGTCTATTTTTTTTTTTATATATATATAAAAATAACAAACGTGTCATACTTGCCTGCTCTGTGCAAAGATTTTGCACGGAGCAGCCCCAATCCTCCTCTTCTGGGGTGCCCCGCCGGTGTTCCTCCCCTTAATCGGGTGCCCCCACGGAGGGCTGCTTTCCATTGGGGCACCTTTGCGGGAACAACCCCGAGTCTTGCTGCCATGTCCATTGACACAGACAGTGGAACTCGACCCGCCCCTACTCCTGTGTCACTGGATTTGATTGACAGCAGCGGGAGCCAAGGGCTTCTAGTGCTATCAATCTATCCAATGAGGACAGAGACAGTGACTGGAGCCATTGGAGGCTCTTGCACATCACTGGAATGGATGGGCTCAGGTAAGAAAAAGGGGGGGGGGGAGCTGCAGAAAAGAAGGTTTTTCACCTGAATGCATTAAGGTAAAAAAACATGGGACTTTGCAATCCCTTTTAAGATGTGGAAGAAGACCAGAAGTCAGGCGGGATGCTGCCTGCCATTTATCCTGCTCCTGCTCTTGCCCTGCATCCTGTACCTTGCACACTGCTGCCTTATATCTGCTCCTCTTCTTCCTGATCCCAGTCCTGGTTCCCCCTTGCATGTCTGGTATTCCCTGTGACGTGTGTTCTACAGTTTATGTTAGCTGTTTGCTAGTATTTGAATGTCTTTTGTTTTACTGTACACCCCTCACATTTTTGTAAATATTTTATTATATCTTTTCTTGTGACAACACTGAAGTAATGACACTTTGCTACAATGTAAAGTAGTGAGTGTACAGCTTGTGTAACAGTGTAAATTTTCTGTCCTCTCAAAAATTCTCAACACACAGTCATTAATTTCTAAACCGCTGGCAACAAAAGTGAGTACACCCCTAAGTGAAAATGTTCTAATTGGGCCCAATTAGCCATTTCCCTCCCCGTGTCATGTGGCTCGTTAGTGTTACAAGGTCTAAGGTGTGAATAGGGAGCAGGTGTGTTAAATTTGGTGTTATTGCTCTCACTCTCTCATACTGGTCACTGGAAGTTCGATATTGCACCTAATGGCAAATAACTCTCTGAGGATCTGAAAAAAAGAATTGGTGCTCTACATAAAGATGGCCTAGGCTATAAGAAGACTGCCAAGATCCTGAAACTGAGCTGCAGCACAGTGGCCAAGACCATACAGTGGTTTAACAGGACAGGTTCCACTCAGAACAGGCCTCACTATGGTCGACCAAAGAAGTTGAGTGCACATGCTCAGCGTCATATCCAGAGGTTGTCTTTGGGAAATAGACAAATGAGTGCTGCCAGCATTGCTGCAGAGGTTGAAGGGGTGGGGGGTCAGCCTATCTGTGCTCAGACCATATGCTACACACTGCATCAAATTTGTCTGCATGGCTGTTGTCCCAGAAGGAAGCCTCTGGTGTCAAACGTGTGTGGTGGCAACCAGGTGAGGAGTATAAAGACAAGTGTGTTTTGCCTACAGTCAAGCATCGTGGTGTCATGGTATGGGGCTGCATGAGTGCTGTCAGCACTGGGGAGCTACAGTTCATTGAGGGAACCATGATGTACTGTGACATACTGAAGCAGAGCATGATCCCCTCCCTTCTGAGACTGGGCTGCAGGGCAGTATTCCAACATAAAGACCCCAAGCACACCTCCAAGATGACCACTGCCTTGCTAAAGAAGCTGAGGATAAAGGTGATGAACTGGCTAAGCATGTCTCCAGACATAAACCCTATTAAGCATCTGTGGGGCATCCTCAAATGATAGGTGGAGGAGCGTAAGGTCTCTAACATCCACCAGCTCTGTGATGTCATCATGGAGGAGTGGAAGAGGACTCCAGTGGCAACCTGTGAAGCTCTGGGGAACTCCATGCCGAAGACAGTTAAGGCAGCGATGGAAAATAATGGTGTCCACACAAATATTGGCACTTTGGGCCCAATTTGGACATTTTCACTTAGGGGTGTACTAACTTTTGTTGCCAGTGGTTTAGACATTAATGGCTGTGTGTTGAGTTATTTTGAGCGGACAGCAAATTTACACTATTTTACAAGCTATACACTCACTACTTTACGTTGTAGAAAAGTATAATTTAGATCCCTGACTTCAGGACTACTACTTACAGGCTCTTATTAGCCCCTGATGAGTAAAATGTTTAATAGCACCAGCTCACATTTACATGCACAACCTAGTGAGTGAAAGCAGTGATGCGTGCCTTATCAGATGGCTCCGTCTCAGGTATCAGTCAAAGCGTGCTTCCAAGTGGGTGCTGGTACTCTAATAAGTTGACCAAAAACCATTAATCACTTTAGTACTGGGCACTTTCACCCCCTTCCTTCCCAGGCCAATTTTCTGCTTTTAGCGCTGTTACACTTTGAATGCAGGATATTAAATACACTAAATACAATAAATAATCTTTCGTAATAAATTTAAGCCAAAATGTATTCTGCTGCATTTCTTTTGTAAAGATAACCCAAATAAGTGCATATTTTTTAGTCTGTAGGAAAGTTAGAGTCCACAAACTATGGGATATATATCTGAAGATTGATCAGTCGTGATGTTCTGACAGCCTATCTCATTTCATTAGGCCCAGGAATGCCAGGACAGTACAAATATCCCCCCAACTGACTCCTTTTTGGACAGTAGACTGTCCGAGGTATTTAGTAAGGGGCATGGTGAGCTTTTTGAAGTTGTAATTTTTTGTCACAATTTTTAAAAAATATGAAGAAATAAAAAAAAAAAACTTTTTTTCACAATTTTTACATTTTTTTTATTTTTTACATACTGTCACCAGTGCAGTACAGCATCATCATATAACTGGTGTGGTGGTGATTAGGGACACTTACTGGAGACTGTATGTATAGAAAAACTATTAAAAAAAAACATACTTTTTTCAATTTTCTTTTTTATTATTATTTTATTTATTTTACCATTTTTTTTTTTACATACTGTGACCACAGCAATACAGTGTTACCATGGTAACACTGTACTACCCTGGGGTAGTTGTTTAGGATTTTTTTTTACAGAATATCATCGCTTATAACAGTGATATAACACTTTTATACGCAACCATTTTTTTCTGAAAGAAATCCATTTCTTTAGTGTGTATAGCCACAGCTAATCACATGATACAGGTGGGCTGCGATTGGTAGTGACTGTATCATGTCAAGTGATCACAGTGACCACATGGTACTGGCAGTTGCCTGGTACAGTGATCTGCCATTAGCTGTGTCTAGTGGACACAGTGGGTGACAGATCATGCCGCGGCGTGTTCTGGGCATGATCTAGAGCGGTCCCGCTCAGCCATCATTTGTCTATTTGCCAAACGGGAACCAGTTAAACTTTCCTGAATGAATGATCTGCCCTAAACGTCATGTGCAATATCATGTGAAAATGCATGTGTACTGTTGTACCTGCATTGTTGTGAACAGAACCTTAGACATCTGTGTTTTTGTGTGCAGCAGGTGCTTTTTATATTTCTATAATCCTGATTACAGCATTACTAGCTATGGCTAGTTTTCAGTTCTTGAATGTGCTGTTACAATTTTACATTGAAAAAGCCAGTGTAGATTTTACTAGAAGAAAGGTATATCATGTGCATGTGACCTATGTCTTTTTCTGTTAAATTCAGTTCTGACTTTTTGCACCAGGCTAGCAGTTTGAAGGCTTTGATAAATGTCCCCCAGGATTTCTGAGCTTCACAAATCTATTGTATGACAGGATCTATGTAAGTCTCTCAGAAATGTCCATGAAAAAGTATTGTAATTGTAGGGCATGATATTTCTTCCTTGCGTAACACTTAGTGTCTGGGGTCAAAGCTATGAATCAGGAGTGAAAGAGGTGATTAGGTACAGTAGATGTTCTTAAGTACTTGGGATAAACACAGGGCAACACTGGTTTTATTGAAAGGCTAAAGATCACATCAGGGTAATATCACTTAAAGTAATATTAAAGGCTACATTTTTTTTTTAAATCAAAATGAAATAGATGTTATACTCACCTGCTCTGTGCAGTGATATTGCAGTCTCTTATCTCTTCTTTAGGGGCTCCCCATCATTGCTGTCTGCTCCTTCTTCCTCCGAGTACCCCTTGCCAAGCCATGTGCTATGGGAGACACCCTTGTGCCAGGCTGTGTGCATCCATAGACACACACCTGCAGTAAGCCACACTTCTGCAAACTCCTCACAGGAGTTTGACTGACAGCAGCAGGAGCCTATGATTCCGCTGCCCTCAATGTTTCCTGCATGAAAAGGAAGAGAGGAGAGCAGTGCTACAGATGGGACCGTACTGAATCAGTAAGAGAAGTCAAGTGTTGACTTTAGAAACAATTTATTGACAAATTCAAAGAAACCTTAAAGTCTGAAACATGTTTTGCAACTTCAGCATGTTAGTAAAACTGTACATACTTTCAAATACTGTATTTAAGTGAATTACACCAGTGTTCTGTCAGCTGTATGACCTTGCACACTCTCTTTCTAATTTTTTTTCAATCAAAAAAGAGGTTAATACTTGCCTAGTCTCTGCAACAATATTGCCTAGAGCCAGCCCCTTATCTCTTCTTTGACAGTCCCCCACTAGTGCTGGAGGGGCCAGGAGAGCTGAAGAGGGACCCAAGAAGAGGAGGATCCAGGCTGCCCTGTGCAAAACCACTCCACAGAGCAGGTAAGTATAACATGTTTGGTATTTTAGGAGAAAAATAAACAAGACTTTACAATCACTTTAAATATAAAACACTAAATCGTATACTACACGACACTGGCATAGAATTCATAGACCCTAGGTTTTAGGCTCATATTTTCAAGTGATTGGAGACTGGGGATAGATTTTGATAGGGGCACATCCGCTATAAACCTATGACAAGAGAGTAAAAAGTTATTCTCATTGCACCAAACTGGTTCAAAGGAACATGATACACTGACATACTCAGACTTCTAGCAAATGACCCCTTGCCTCTTCCCAGATCTGCTGTCTCAGGGCCCTCTATTCTATTCTGCTTCTCAGTTTATGACTTTAATGGCATGGCTGTTGAAGCCTAGGTCTTAAAAGATAAAGTGAATTTTAAATCTATTATTCCTACCTTACTAAAAGCAAAAATGGCTATTTCCAGGAAAATCTACTATCGTACCCAGAAATCACTCTTTGCCTGGAATGTTTAATGAGGAGTACTTAGAGTTAATGCCATGGTATAGAAAAGGAAAGGGGGGAGGGGAGGGTACCTTCATCCTAGGCCATAATACAAAAAATTGGATTGATGGAGGCGAAACATGGACTTTTATGGTACCGTATGAATAGAGTTCAAAATGTTTTATAAAAAATATAACATCTTTATTATACAAATCATTAAAAGTAACAATAACAATAAAAATGTACATACATAGCACATATAGGGCTCTGAAGATTAATGGTCAATAAAACACAACAGTACTAATGTTTTCTGTATACTCTACATGTTTCGAGGAGAAGTACCGCTTTATCGGGAGTCTTTTATTTATACAACATAAGTGAAAAAAGAGCAAGAATTGTGAAAAAAAATTTTTATACTGCTATATATCCAAATGAGTGTATATTATTTGGTCTGTGTGAAAGTTAGAGTCTACAAGCTATGGTGGCAAAATCATTGAAAATTAATCACACCTGATGTTCTGACGGCCTATCTCATTTCTTAAGGCCCTGAAATGTCTGGAAAGTACAAATACCCCCCAAACTACCCCTTTTTGAAAAGTACAGTCCAAGGTATTTAGTAAGAGGCATGGCACGTTTTTTTGAAGTTTTAATTTTTTCCCACAATTCTGGGAAAATGGAGGAATTAGTATTATTATTATTATTTTTTTTTTTTTTTTACACAAAATTGTCATAAAAAGTTATTTCTAACACACAGCATATGCATACTTCCAATTACACCCCAAAATACATTCTGCTACTCTATGGTGATACCACATGTGTGAGACTTTTTCACAGCCTGGCAACATAGACAGGTCCAATATGCAGGGAGCACCATCAGGCGTTTTAGGAGCATAAATTACACATCTAATTTCCTTACACTTTTGAAGGCCCTGGAGCACCAGGACAGTGGAATTACCCACAAAATGACCCCATTTTGTAAAGCAAACACCCCAGTGTATATTCTATGAGGCATTACGAGTCTTTTTTGTACGGTTAATTTTTTTCCACAAGCCTTCGAAATACATGGAAAGAAAATGAAAACGTTTTTATTTTTACACAAAGTGGTCAATTTATAAGATATTTCTAACACATAACATGTACATAGCAAAAATTACAGAGACTTTTACACAACCTGGCCACATAGAGAGGTTCAACATGCAGGGAGCACCATCAGGCGTTCTAGGAACATAAATTACACATAAAATTTCCTAACAACCTATTACAATTTTGAAGGCCCTGGAGCACCAGGACAGTGGAATTACCCACAAAATGACCCCGTTTTGGAAAGCAAACACCCCAACATATATTCTATGCGGCAGCATGAGTCTTTTGAACGGTTCATTTTTTTCCACATTTATTCTGAAAACGTGGAAAGCAAATGAAAACATATTTTTTTTTTTACACAAAGTGGTCAATTTATAAGATTTTTCTAACACATAGCATGTACATAGCAAAAATTGCCCCCAAAATACATTCGGCTATTCGTCCTGAGTATGGCGCTACCGCATGTGTGAGACTTTTACACAGCCTGGCCACATACAGAGGTCCAGCACTGAAGTAGCACCTTCAGGCATTCTAGGAGCATAAATTACACATCTAATTTCATGACAGATACTCTGGTACTCTGATGGGCTGGTGACAGGTACTCATGTACTCAGATGGGCTGGTGACAGGTACTTTGATGGACTGGTGACAGGTAGTCTTTATTACTTGGGGGAGCAATCAGTGTGCTTGGTGTATACTGTAAGTGGTAACGCTGTTACTGCAAGGTCCTGTTCATACACGATCAGTGTGTGAGAAGGAGAACCTGGTAACAGCTCATTACCGCAGTTTGTTTACATTCTGCGACCGGCTGTGATTGGACACAATCGGTCACATGGTAAATAGCCAATTTCATTGGCTCTTTACTGCGATCAGGGATGAGCTGTGTCAGGGTGACAAGCCTCGTCCCTGATCGCCGCTCTGCGCGCCCCTAGGGTTGGGCACGAGTGCCGTGCACGAGTACAGTGTATGTGACTGGCTGTGATTGGAGACAGCTGGTCATGTGGTAAAGAGCCATTTTTCATTGGCTCTTTACACTGAACGGGGATGGGCTGTGTCCGAGGGACATGCCTCATCCCCGATCGCGGCAATGCGGGCCTCGTATGTGCATCGAGAACGGGAGGACATCATATGACATCCACCCAGGATGGCGAGGTTCTCCTGCCGGCGTCATTTGACTATACGCCAGTAGGGAAGTGGTTAAGCGCCCTGAAGGGATGGGTTTCAACCTTGTCCATTATTTTTGAAAGAGTTATGGCCTTGCTCTCCCTTGTAACAACTGAGAATTTCTTGGGTATTTCAGCATCAAACCTCTTTAGCTCAGCTGTTTAAGGCTGACACCTAGTCCTTTGTTCCTACTTTTTCAAAATTCTACAAGGTGGATGTCCAATCTTTTGCAGGTTCAGTTTTTTTATGTAGTGTTCTTGCAAAAGAAGTCTGAAGTTGGGCCTTATTAACCCTCACTGTTGGGCCTTTAGGTACAATTCTGATTGCTTAGTTGTTACTGTTACCCACCTTTGCCATTTATTGCTTGGGGACGTCTCAGGGTGTATGAACACTTTGCCTTTGTCCTGTACTGTATAATTAAGATAAAAGGAGTTTTGACTAATACCCCATACAGACTATTAGATTTTCTGCAGATTTTTTATTTCAGACTTACCTGTATATTCCATAGCTTGGAGTACATTTGGGCTGGGCCATGTGCTCCCTCACTCTCTTGCCTCAGGCCCTCCTGGCCTAGGGATGTGCTGCTGAGGTGAGCTCTGCAAGTAGGCCCAGAAGACTGTCTGGGGCCTACTAATCCCGAGGTGTTTCATAGGCTGTCTTGCCCGATGTGGAAGAAGCCAAGCCAAATAGAAAAGGTCCAGTGGAGGACCCTTGCTGGAAAGAGCCAGGGTGAAGGCTGGTCTTTCACGAGGACCTGGTGACTCGTTTGGAGGATGCACCTACATCTAAAACATGTTTACAGTGTTGCCAGGTCGGCTTAAAGATTCTGATACTGTGAAGCTGGATCTTGTACATATGAAACGTGTTTGCAGTATCGCCGGGTCGGCTTAACGGTTCTGGTACAGTGAAGCAGTACTTTTTCTGGATCCAAGGAGTCTGTAAGTGATCTGCTACTGGTATCTGAGATCCCTAACCCTCCCTCCTACAATCTTCTTTCAAGTTCTACATTAAAGCTTTGAAAAGATCAAAAGTGACTGGCGCCCAATTTCTGTTCCAAACTCCCTATTATAGCCCTGGGGCAAATGCTAGCTCGCCCCCTGCCTCTGGAGCTGACACTCGCCTTCAGTAGACCCAGGGGGGCCCTACATATCTATAGAAGCTTTTACTGCATGGTTAACAAACATTCTTCAGTAAAATTATATCAAATAGCTATGGGAAAAAATCAATAGTACCTGGACAGCTAATCATTTGGTGTCCTAATAAAGTTCATGATGTAACTTTATGTACTGGGCTAGAAAGGTCATATGCTGACTTCATTTGTTCTGTTCACATATTCATCAACTGTGCCACAAATACCATGAGAAGTAAGATGTAAACGGTGTGCTGAAGCATCACTTTAAAACTTCATGTATACTGGCCTACATTTGCCGTGGTAAATTGCAAAACACTGCAAAATCATGGCACGTTTTTGCAGCATTTTTTGCCACGTTTTGCGTTTTTCCGCGGCTGGCGGTCAAAATTTTACTATCCTGAAGTTGCTTATTCTGCATTCAGGAGAGGGAGGTTGAAGTGCACTTAAATACAGTAGCTCCTAAACTCTACTAAAAGCCTATGTGTACACTGACACCTAGGCTTTTATGGAGTTGAGTTTAGTGGAGTTGAGCAAAAAATGCCAAAAGCTCCTAAACTCAAGTTTGAGAGCTGCCAGTGTAGGCTAGTGTACATGAAGCCTAAAACAGTGATGTTCATCATTGCGGTTTCTACAATTTATACATTCCCAAAATCTTTCATGCTTTCCAGACATCTTTTTTCATGTACCTAATAGACATGTGCAGAACGAAAAAATTTGCTTTGTTCCGTTATTTACATAAATTTGTTTAGTTAAATTTGTTTAATCCGTGTAATTTGTTTTCAGAATTCGTTTTGTTTGTTTGTATTTGAATCAATTTAAATTTTCAGAATTCAAATTGATTTGAATAGTTTTCTAATTCGAAAAGTTTTCGAATTTGAATAGTTTTTAAATTTGAAAAGTTTTCCAATTTCCAAAGAGAATAAAAGAGAATAGAAAATAAAGGAATATAATAGAAAAATAGAAAAGAATATAACAGAAAAGAAAAGAATATAAGGGATTAAAACAGAACAAAATAGAATAGAAAATAAAAGAACAGAATATAATGGAATAGAAAAGAATAGATTAGACTAGAATAGAAAAGAACAGACTAGTAGAGAAGAAAAACTGAATACAATACAACAAATATAACCATCTTCCTATTCTATTCTATTCAAATTGATTCTATTTGAATTTAGGTAAATGGTTATATTATTTGTATTCTATTCTATTTTTTTTTTTAATTCTATTCTTTTTCTATTTGTTTATTCTATTCTATTTCTTTATATTTTATTTTCTATTCTATTCTATTTTTTTTCTATTATTTTATTTTCTTATGTATTCAAATTCATTCTATTTGATATTCGAATTTCAGAAGATGTTATATTCTTTCTATTTTATTCTATTCTTTTCTATTCTATTCTGTTCTTTTATTTTCTTTGTTGTTCTGTTTTACTCTATTATATTATATTATTCTTTTATTTTCTGTTATATTCTCTATTCTATTATTTCTATTATATTCCTTTATTTTCTATTCTATTTTATTTTCTTTAGAAATTGGAAAACTATTGAATTCGAAAACGTTTCAAAGTCAAAAACTATTCGAATGTGAAACTATTCAAATTTGAAAACTGTTTGAAACAGATTTGAAAATTGTTTGAATCGATTCAAATTGTGTCCAAATTTTTTTTTCATTATTTCGGATTCATTTAAATTCAGTACTATTGTAATTCTGAAAATCAAATATATCCGAATTTCAGAAAAACAAAAATTTGTCAGAATTTCAATTTGGAACAAAACAAACTGCACATGTCTAGTACCTATCTTTTGCTTCTAAGGTCATCTGAAAGCTCTTCAAAGATGCAGCATGCAGGACTTTGATTCACTTTCATGGAATGCAATATAAGTAAATAGGAGCGCACCTAAAACCACATCTAAATCGAGCATACAATCATGCTGTGCCCAAATTTCAGTGCACTGGTGTGAACATAGCCTTAGGGGCTTTAAATATGAAGAGTGTGCTAAGAACATTACTTGCTGCCTGTAGCATCCAATAGGAATCTTTGTTTCTCTTCCGTTCACTGACAGACGCAGCCTTCTTATGACACATAGGGTTATGCTCATCCTACTAGGAGTAGCCTAGGCAAAACAAACAAAAGTGTAGGTTGGCCCCTCCCAGGGGGCTGTCCTCACCTTAGCATATAATCCCCCTGCTCTGTACAGCACATCCGTTTTTATTTGCCTAGTGCAAGGAGTAGACCTGGTTCCCTATGGGAGCAGCGGTCTCCTGAAGATTCATCTAAGGAAGACTGCTATCAAGAAGCTGGCTGGTGGTATAGAGGATATCTCGAATCCTAATCTTTCCCCAGTCCGGCCAACACTATGCGAACCCCCTTAGGGGGGCCCACCGCATAGTGCCCGTTCCGTGCGGGCGGCCAGTGGCTAAAACCCACTAGAGCCCAGTGACTGGTTCGCCTGTCCAGTGGCCTGGCCAGCAGCATACCTTCTTGCGGGGAGGTAGGTCTGCTCTGGGTGGCTACCCGCTGCGCCCGTTGGATTGGTGAGTGAACCCCTCTTCCGCCCTAGAGGCATGGAGAGTGGGCACCTGGGCAGCTCTGTGGTGGTCAGCCGGTGGGGGTCTGTTAGAGGCCTTCCCCCCCACTCCCCCTCCCCCCTCAGGCACCTTTGCACTAACCGTTCGAATCTGCACCGACCCGTCCGGAGCAATGTGTTAGGTGGGTCGTCGCCATTGGATTTTGGAGCACCGCTCGTTCGTGGCCGACCGCACGCGTGTAATGGCAGCGTCCATTGTTTGAGAACCATGTGGTTTCCAGCCTGCTCTCTGGCGGCCTCCAGTGGTCGATTGGGAGAACTGCAGTCCTTGTGCAGGAAGTCCTTAAAAACGGTTGTGGGCTTCCAGTTTTTGCTTGGACAGCATGGCTGACACACAGTAACAAACTCCTGACGTGCAGCAGTTCATGGGCATTGCTCTTCGGTTGGAGTGCTGAGGCATCAAACAGCAAGTATAGCTGGCGCTTCCTGGGTGCTGGTAGCGGTGGGTGTAATCCGCCCGGGTCTCCCTGGCTGATTTGTGGGGTAGAGGTGGTGGTTACACAGCGGGGGTGCTGGGCTGAGATGTCAGAGGCCGGCAATTCTATGGCAGGGGTACCTGCAGATCTACAGTCCACCCCAGGAGCATTTGTGTCCTTGGAACAGCTGAGGGCGGTGTTTGGGAAGTTTCTCCCCCGGGCAGGGGTGCCCGTTCCGAGGGGCCCCCAGAAGTGCCCACCCCCCTCTTTCCTCAGGGGAGGATTCAGATCTAGAAAGCGCTTCAGTGGTCACACCTGTGGATCTTTCAGAGGGTGAGCCGCCTTCAGAGGGCGAAGAGGATCAGAAAGCGATAGTGGAAGCACCGATCAATGATATTCGCGACTCTATGCGACTGGACCAAACAGGGGAGTCGCATGAGTCCGCATATGTTTGTGGACTGCTTAGGTCCCCTAGGGCTTACCCTTATTATCAGGTGTTTGAACAGGCAGTGTTCAAGGAATGGCGTAAGCCACCAAGTTCCTTGGCTTTGCCTAAAAGCTTTGCTGTTCGCTACCCCTTTGAGGAAAGCTTTACTAAGAGATGGGCTTCCCCGGTGGTGGACCCTGCCGTGGCTCGTGTGAATAAGGCAACCACCATCCCCTTGGAGAGGTCACCATCCTTTAAAGAGGCGGCCGATCGCCGCACAGAGACAGTGTCTAAAGCACTATTCTTGTTGGCTGGGTCAGCCATGCGGCCAGCGCTAGCAACTGCTATGGCGGCACAGTCTCTTCATGAGCACGCTGCCGCGCTGCGCACTAGTTTGTCTGGTGAATGTGCACAGGCTGAAGTACAGCGAGTGCAATATTTGGAAGAGGGTCTCCGCTACATATGCCATGCTGCTTTGGATCTTCTCCCCATATTGTCAAAAATGTCTGTTTGTTCAATTGTTATCAGGCGGGTGCTGTGGCTCCGCTCTTGGTCGGGCGACCAGGCTTCAAAGAAAGCTCTGGCAGACCTGCCCTTTCAGGGAGGGCGTCTGTTTGGCCCACAGTTGGATAAAATTATTAAGGATTTCACAGGAGGGAAGAGTATTTTCCTTCCAGAGCCGAAGCGACAAGATCATCGTCATAGGCAGGGTCCTGTCTCTTCTGGTCAGAAGAAGTTTTTTCGGGCGCCCAGCCCAGCGGCTGCCTCCGCGTGATGGGTTGCCCCCACCCGCCTCACGGGTGGGGGGGCGGTTTCTGGGGGTTGCAAGCTCTGCCCCCAGAAAAGTCCTTCCCCTCAAACTTGAGGCTCCCGCAGGAGCGTCGGGGGGCGCTTCTAGGCGCCGGTCAGGCGCTCAGCAGTCAGAAGTCATCATTAATGCTGGCTTGCCGGCTGGAGTACCTAGGTCTGTTTCCGGCCATGGTACAGACAGGGGTGTTCCTAACACCAAGCAAGCATATAACGCTTCAGGCTGGGCGAACCCTGTGATCGCGCCAGTGGTTCTCCTTACGGTTCTGTATGCGGGTGTTGGGGCTCAAGGTGTCGACTTGCGAAGCGATACCTTACGCCCAGAACACTCGGCTCCTGCGAGAGGCAATGTTGTCGCGGTAGGACAAATCTCCTCTATCCCTGGACAGGTCGATCAAGTCGGAGTGTCAGTCCCGGGAACCCTTGGTTTGGGGGATTCAGGTTCCGGCCCTAAAGGGGGAGAGAAGTGGTCCTCCCCTCAATTGGTCGATGTAGGTACTGTAACTGAGAGCGAGCGGGCTTTACCTGTCCCGTTGGACAGAGGGGCTGCGCCGCCCGGTTCTGGTTCAGTCGGTCAATGCCACGGAGGTGGCGTAGGTAAACCATTAGGGCGGAACAAGAAGCACAGCAACAGCCGCGGACGTGGCTCTGATCCTTCGGGGGGCAGTGCTTCACAGGCCTCGGGGTCAGTATCGGTTTGCTGTACATTTTTCCTCCTCTAACCAGGTATTGAGGGAGAGGGGTGTCTCTGACTCCGTAATCCCTACTATGATAAAAGCACGCAAGAGTTCCTCATGTAAGAATTATCATAGGACCTGGAAGGCCTATATTACCTGGCGCGAGGCAGGGTGTTGGAACCCCCGCTCTTATAGAGTATCTAGAGTACTGTCATTTTTACAGCAAGGACTGGACAAGAACCTGGCGTTAAATACGCTTAAAGGGCAGAGTTCGGCCCTGGCGGTTCATTTTCAACGGCCCTTGGCGTCTCATTCATTGATCCGTACATTTGTACAGGGGGTACGTCATGTGGCTCCTCGGATACGGTCGCCTTTGGCACCATGGGATTTGAATCTGGTGCTTTCTGTGTTGCAGAAGCCACCATATGAAAGAATTAGGGACATTCCCTTACAGTTGTTGTCGCAGAAGGTGGCCTTTCTGGTGGCTATCACATCCGCCAGGCGGGTGTCGGAGTTAGCTGCATTATCCTGCAGGTCACCTTACTTGGTCCTCCATAAGGACAAGGCAGTTCTGCGGCCTTCCCCTTTGTCTCTTCCGAAGGTGGTTTCTTCATTTAAATGAGGATACTGTTCTCCCCTCATTGTGCCCGCACCCGTCACATCCCAAAGAAGTTGAGCTGCATTCTTTGGATGTGGTGAGGGCCTTGCGGGTGTATTTAAGTTCTACAGCTTCCTTTCGGAAGTCTGATTCTTTATTCTTGCTGACGGAAGGGTCGCGCAAAGGTATGGCGGCCTCGTCAGCTACCGTATCTTGTTGGATATGGAAGACCATGACTCATGCATATGAGATTTGGGGTAAGGTTCCCCCGTTCCCAGTCACGGCTCATTCCACCAGGGCAGTTAGTACTTCCTGGGCATTTAGACACCAGGCTTCGGTGTCTCAGGTGTGCAAGGCAGCTACTTGTACCTCAGTGCACACGTTTACTAAGTTTTACAAAATTGATGTTTCGGCATCCTCGGATGCTGCTTTTGGCCGCAAGGTGTTGCAAGTATAGGCGCGGTTAGCGCCGCCTGAGAGGGCGTTTTTCTGTTGGGTGCAGTTGTTATGATTTGCCCACCCCTCTTGATTGGCACAGCTTTGGGACATCCCCATGTGTCATAAGAAGGCTGCGTCTGTCAGTTAATGGAAGAGAAAAAGGGATTTTTTGTATAACTTACCGTAAAATCCTTTTCTCTGAGTCCACTGACAGACGCAGCACCCACCCCTCTGCGTTGGTTTTGTACGGCTTGTTACGAACTGATGTGCTGTACAGAGCAGGGGGATTATATGCTAAGGTGAGGACAGCCCCCTGGGAGGGGCCAACCTACACTTTTGTTTGTTTTGCCTAGGCTACTCCTAGTAGGATGAGCATAACCCCATGTGTCATAAGAAGGCTGCGTCTGTCAGTGAACTCAGAGAAAAGGATTTTACGGTAAGTTATACAAAAAATCCCTTTTTTCTGTTCAACATGCAGAAAAAGCATTTGGATCCTGATTAGTTTCCATGACCTGGCATACTTTTCATATCCCTTTTAACCACTTCACCCCCGGAAGGATTTCCCACTGTAGGACCAGAGCACTTTTTGCGATTCGGCACTGGGTCGCTTTAACTGACAATTGCACGGTCATGCAACGCTGTACCCAGACTAAATTTGCATCCTTTTTTCCCCACAAATAGAGCTTTCTCTTAGTGGTATTTTGTCACCTCTGCGTCATTTCTGATCACTGCTATAAACAAAAAAAAGAGTGACAATTTTGCAAAAAAACAATATTTCTTACTTTTTGCTAAAATATAAATGAATAAAAAATATAAAAAAACGAATTTATTCATCGGTTTTAGCCGATTTATATTCTTCCTCATATTGATTGGATTGCACAAACGTTGCTGCGTTTACAAACCATGAGAATTCATTTCTGACATTTTTTTTTTTGTAATGGCGATCTGCGATTTTTATTAGGACTTTGATATTGCAGCGGATATGTCGGACATTTTTGACACTTTTTTGGAACCAATGACATTTATACAGCGATCAGAAATTTAAATATCCACTGATTACTGTATAAATGTCATTGGCAGTGAAGGGGTTAACCTGCAGGGGGAGATCTAGGGGTTAACTGTGTTCCCTAGGCGTGTTCTAACTGTGAGGGGGCTGGGCTGTCAGGAGCATAAGAGATCTAACTGATCCCAGGTACAGGGATCAGTAGATCTCTTACATGCCGCCTGTCAAAACGAGGAACCGCCGTGTTTACTTTGGCGGTTCACCGTTCTTTCCCTCTAGCAGGTCATCGCGGCTCGCTCCTGTAGAGTGCGGCGGCGCGCTCTTGCCCCCTAGCTGCGGCGATGCGCGAGACAGCGCCACACAGCCGCAGTAAATATACTACGCGCGGTCGGGAACCAGTTAAACACATGAATTTTTTCCTAAAACACAGGTTTACACATTTCTGATTAGTGACATATTGAGTCATGTAAGATTTAGTGCTTAACCACCTCCCACCCGGCCACTGTATATATACGGCCGGATGGGAGCTTCCCCGTTCTGACAGGATGTGTAATTACGTCCTGCAGAATGGGAGCTCGCAGCACGGCCACGCGGCGCGCTGCGGCTGGATCCTGTGATCATTATGATCACAGGATCCAGCTGAGCAGAGATCGGGATATGGGTGCAGTGATTGGCCCTCCCGATCACGTGACGGCTGTGTCCAATCACAGCCGTCACATTGTAAACAGAGACTAACGTCTCTGTGACAGTTCTTCCCCCGCTGAGCTCAGTGAGAGCTCAGTGCCGGGGGGGGGGGGGAGGGAATCTGCAGCTTTGTGACAGCTCTCTGCATGATGATGATTTCATGCAAAAAGCTCTCACAGATCGCCCCCTACACAGTGCACCAAGCACCACTGATACCCCTGTCCCCATAAAACAGCCCCCAAAACATCTGTATGTCCCCCATCACATCTGTCACCATACAAAAAACATATGTCACAGTCCCCAAAACATCTGTATGTCCCTGTCACATCTGTCACAGTCCCCAAAACATCTGTATGTCCCCGTCCCATCTGTCACCATACACAAAACATCTGTATGTCCCCGTCACATCTGTCACCATACACAAAACCTCTGTCACAGTCCCCAAAACATCTGTATGTCCCCGTCACATCTGTCACAGTCCCCAAAACATCTGTATGTCCCCCATCACATCTGTCACCATACACAAAACATCTGTCACAGTCCCCAAAACATCTGTATGTCCCCGTCACATCTGTCACAGTCCCCAAAACATCTGTATGTCCCCATCCCATCTGTTACCATACACAAAACATCTGTCTGTCCCCGTCACATCTGTCACAGTCCCCAAAACATCTGTCTGTCCGCCAACACCAAATAAACCTCGATTTGGGTTTACCAAAGAAATGTAGCAGTATCATTTTTGGTCAAAATTTATGAAGAGAAATTACTTATTTGCAAAATGCTATAACAGAAACGAAGAAAAATGCATTGTTTTTGAAAATTTTCAATCTTTTTTAATTTATAGCGCAAAAAATAAAAAACCCAGGGTTGATTAAATACCACCAAAAGAAAGCTCTATTTGTGTGAAAAAAATTATAAAAATTTCATATGGGTACAGTGTCGCATGACCGCGCAATTGTCATTCAAACTGCAACAGCGCTGAAAGCTGAAAATTGGTCTGGGAAGGAAGGGGGGTTTAAGTGCCCAGTATTGAAGTGGTTAAAATGGGATTATGAGAATATTTTTGCCTTCAGCTTTTTTAAGAGCTAAACAGGACAAGCCATATAATAAATGTCTTATTGATCTAGCAATGCACTAGATTAAAGGTTATCACTAATATCCTTGAATACCCTTTTCTGTCAGATTTCCTACAATGATAGCTAGAATTACGTTGTATCTTGCTTTCCAAACATTGCAGAGTTCATCAGCGTTGCAGCTCAAGATTAATTATATGTGCAGTTTTAAAACATCTCCACATATGTCTAAGAAAATGGTTTCTGAGAGAAGCTCAAAAATTTTGATATTGAAATATTAACTCAACAGTAGTAGTAGTTTCCAGTGAGTCCACGATAGTTAGAAATACTGTTACAGGGATTGTCAAACCATTTTTATAAAAAAAATGATGTAATGTCTAACACAGAACAGCTGCCCACCCCAGGGTTTCCACTATCAACACAAAAATAAATGACATTTATCTTCCTGGCTCCCTCTGGCATCACTGCGTCTCAGTCCTTGTGCCTTGGTCCTCCAGAACAACTAACAGCACACCTGTGCTCATGTACACCAGGTCCCAGACACTCTGCCCTTTGGACTTTCTCAGTCGCAGCATGCACTATGGCATACCCCACTTTATTTCAAACCAGAGGGCAGAACACTTAAGCCCATATTCTTGGTTGGGACACCACTGTGCCAGCCACATGGGCCCAGTCCTTTTTCGGGGTAAGTTTCCACCAGCAACCTCTCCTAAATCTAAAAGGCATCCCACTGATCTCTTTACCAAGCCTTCTCCCTTCTACGTCTTTGGGTTCCTGGGCTCACTATTACTTTTTGGGTATATTCTGGTCATCACAGTCTCTCTGAGGGTTACCAACCCCTTACTGGTTATCCTTGGCAAAATCACCAGAGATCAGCAACACCTTGTTTATCCTTAGCAGTCATGTTCAGTCAAGTGTTAAACATTGAATTATTGTCCACGTCATCTACACTGTCAGTTGGGCACACGGGTGGTACTCTTTGGTGGTAGTCCATGGTGGAAGATTTATATTTGCTTGTGGCACATGAACTGTGGTGGTGTTTTTTCTAGTCACAATCTAATTGGATGACCTAACCTAATTGGATGAAATATGGAACTGTCCTCTTGTTTTTTTACTTACAGCCTAGCTGGATGATGTATGGGATTGTTTTTGTTTTACATTTTTTACTTTTGTTTCTGCTCATGAATGATTTATGATGATTTTGTAACTTAATGTTAATATGCACTTTTGAGTTAAAATTTGGTAATTTATATTAAGGTGTTGCTAAACCCAGGACCCTGCATTTATTTTAGTAAATATAAACTGCTAAATACCTTTTCTCACAAGCAGTATATAGTAGTCTTGTTTCTTCTATCAGTGTCTGGCTGAGCACTGGTTAAAGCTTGTAGGAGGAGTTTTCTTTCTCCTCTGACTGCCCTATGAGGCTGCATGACCCCTTACCCTCTGTCTGCACAATGCTGATTGGCCCTGCGCTGATCACATGCACCCTTCCAATACACACCAAGTTGAGCATGTGCAGAGTGCCTCCTAAGGCTCCGTTCTATCAGCATATGGATTAGGGACAGTAAAAGAAGGGGAGGATCAGAGAAGACAGGATCAAACAGCCTTTTTGCAGAGGGCAGAGGATTGATCCCTTAAGTTCCACAGTGAGTATAACAAGAATGCTTTACTGCATATACAAACTGATTTTACTGTTGTGGGTTTAGTAACACTTTAAGAAGTGCTTCACTGTCAGTAGGTAAACACTGTAAACACTTCTTTTTTAGTGTCTGTTAAAAAAAAATCTGCAGAGGGCACACATACAGGCAAGTAACCATCTCCCACAGGAACCTAACAAGACATCAACTTCCTTGTGGTTGGTCTCTGGAGGCAGCTGTCCTGACAACTGACATTTTTCACATACCATTTTTTCCATTTGCTCTCCCATCTCAGGGGCCTTCCTAACTTTGTCACAGAAACCTATTTTTGGATTGATAATTTTCAATCTTTTTACCCATCTTGGTGTCTCCTGGTACTTTAACCAATACCTTTTTTGGGTTATGGACAGGATTTCTGCCATTGCTGTGTCACTCCTTGGCCCTTCCATCTTGTGAGGTTTGGCTACAGATGCAGTATACGCACCCTTCATCAAAAAATGATCAGCCTCACCTCACCAGCAGAAATGCTTGCTGTCATGCTTTTGTGTAGCAGGAAGCAACCCAGCAGGGAACTGTGAGGCAACTTCCAAAACCATTAACAACCACTGTATCTGACAATTCCAGTTTTGACCACCTTTGTGCATTACAGGTCCAACTAGTGGTACTTCGCAGTATCAGCTCAACTGACAGATGAGGAGACACCCAGATATATAATGGCTGTACAAGCATTTCTTTTAAAATATGGGTTCTAACAAGGTGCCCCGACTCCATAATCAACACTTTCCAGGGGCCTTTCCCATTATTGGGGATGATAAGCGGCTCATTTTCTGAGGCTTGAGAGATTTCAAACTTTAAAGGGACCTTCTCCCGGATGGTGGTAGTCAACACAGCAGCCTGGTGCTCTCCCAGAGCACTACCAGGTGCTTGACTTACATTCAAACTTTTCAGGCTCCGCATCAGTGAGCTTCTCTAGGTCTTGACAGTGATTACTGTCAAATCGACATGCCACGCCATATCATCAACCTTTTTGATGAGCCTTTGACAAAACATCTGCTGTGTGCTCGCCCTCATTCAGTCCTCCTGTCTTGAGAAGGTTAACCTCTGCAGCAGGCAATGCACTCTTAACCACTTACTGGGTACATTGCAGGACCTTCAGGGGTTATACCAGGATGATGCCTGAAGCTGAATCATGCCGGTATTTTGCAATCTTAGCAGTTAAATAGCCAATGGATTGCTTTTTACAAGCAGTGGGAGGGGTTCCCCCCTTCCCGTTGCCTTCCCAGCCTCTCCTGTCCCATCGGGGAACCCGGGACTGCAGCCGGCATTTCCGTCTGCTGACAGTAGAGATGATGGGGGACAAGCAACAAGTATTTAGTAATTTCCGGTTTCGCTGGTTGTAAACAAGCCATTACTGGTTTGAAAAAAGCATCGGGTCATACCAATCTTGGTATGATCTGAAGTTGTTAAGGGCAAAGGAGAGATCTGGAGTCTAATAGACCCTAGATGTCTCAGTAAAGAGGTCACTGTCACTGCCTATTGCTATCACAAGGGATGTTTACATTCCTTTTGGTAATAATAAAAGTGCTAAAAAAAATTAAAGGTACGGTGTAACAGTTTCCTACCTTTCTGCTCTGAAGAAATATCTGTCTGTTTGACCTTTGGATACTAATTCTGAATGGGTTGGACTGATTCATTATAATCTGCTAGTGCACTCTCCATTTTCTGAAGAGAAAAGTTTGCAACTCTTTGCAAGTATTAACCATTTGGGTGGTATTGCACGAAAGCTGAAATTCCTATTGCAGGGGGTGTGTAAAATCTGACTTATATCTTACTACAGACTTCTGGGAAAATCAGTGAGCCAATAACAGAAGCAGGAGATTACATTTCTGAGGGCGTACTGTACACCACGGGTGTACAGAATGTGTCCAGGTTGCCATATTGCATTTTACAGAAAATTACAGTGCAGTAGAATGTAATATGAAAAGGTCACTTTTAATTACATTCATAGTTTCATAGTAGGTTAGGTTGAATAAAGATAATAGTCCATCCAGTTCAAACTGTGTAGGTGTATGTGTGTCACTGTTGATAATCATTTCCCATATCCCTGTATATTGTGTTCACTAAGATGCTTGTCCAAGAGTCTTTTAATAGTCCCCACTGACACCACCTATTGCTGAAGAGAGTTCCACATCCTCATCGCCCTGACAGTGAAGAATCCCCTATGCAGCTTAAGGTTAAACCGCTTCTCCTCTAATCTAATTGTGTCTTCTTACACTCCCTGAGACTGAAAAGTTTCCTTCCTATGCTGTGATCGCCATTGAGGTATATGCATACTGCTGTAGCCATGTGCTTTCTTAAGAGTGGCTGAAAGTTGTGGTCCACCTGCCTGCTGCCCTCAATCACACGTATTCCACACATCCAAAGTCACTGAATAGACCGGTACTTTGTTTTTGTTGTTTTATTTAGGGGTTTGAACTTGGAACCGGTATATACACTTCTTCACCTCCAGCACACTACTTGCTGACCGTTACACTTCTCCTGTACTTCTCTCCAGTACACTGCTTGCTGACCATTACACCTGTCCTCCTGGTCCGAAGGGAAATTTATCAGATCTCTACAATACTTCTTCTTCACCACAGCTAACACATGGTGAGGCCTGCTGCAGCCACTGGCAAGGCCCCAGAACTACCCTTTATGGGTGAGAGCTGCAGGTTTCTCTCACTGAAACAGTGTAGCAAAGTACGTTGGTGCTAGCTGGGCCTTTGGATGAACTACTACTCCCAGCCCATCCTTTAGACCCATCCGGTCTATCCTGTGGTCTAATGGCTCTCCTTACCCTTGGTTGGTTCCTCCTGGCTTCCACAGACTCCTCTCTCTCCTTCAAGACTGTCCCAGCTGTCTCCTCCAACTCCCAGGGGGCTGCTACTCACCGACTTATTGGTGGATTCCTTTAAAGAGTCTCCTTGCATGTAGGCCTTGGCTGCCCTTCTGCTTCTCCTGTGCCGCTCCAGGAGCCGACTCCTGCTGCTGGCTGCACCCAAGCCCCAGACCTCAGGTTTACCCCCTCCCAGAAGGGGGATCGCCTCCCGGGTGAGGCCTGCTCCGCAGCTCCTCAGCTCCTGACTACATCCTCACTCTTCCACCTGAACTCTCCTGACACTTGCTGGAAGATTGCTGTATTTAAGGAGGCCTGCCCCCTGCCAATCCAGCTGCTGGATTGGTCAGAGCTCCTTGTCATACATCAGGAAGTGACACCTCCTCCTGCATCCCTTTTCGAGAACTTTCCAAGCTCAATGGGGAGGGATCTTCAAGGGGCTTGACATTGCCTGCTATTGCTCAGTCTGTCTTCTACCAGGACCCCCAGATCTTTCTCCATCCTTGATTCCCCCAGAGGTTCTCCCCCTAGGGAATAGTTTGCATTTTATATTTTTTTCTTCCACAAAAGGGAGTTATCCTTTACCCCTTCGCTGTCAGGTCCGTTCATTGTAAATTGTGAAAAATTAAAGTTACACCAAAGCACATAAAATCCTCCCCAAAATTTTTTGAGGTAACCCCCACATAATGCACATGTCTGGGGCGCCTACAGTAAACCATCAATTGCGATACACATGCTACATATCCTCGTGCATGCCAGAGTGAGAGCAATATGTCTAGCACCAGACCTCCTTCGTAACACTATGCTAATTACCTATAGGTAGGGTTGCCACATCAGGCTAATTTAATGCAGATAAGGCACCAAGTGAGTTTAATTACCACCTTAATCAGCCACAGAACCTGTGTAATTAATATGTGTCCTGGATTAAAGGGATGATGTGGCAACCCTACCTATATTGTCCTTTAAAGCATCATCTATGTAAAATATAGGGTACTGAAGCTTGTCACCATTTCACGGGCACATGCAAATTTCAGGTTTGACATGTTGGGTATCTATTCAATCATTGCAACCTAATTTTTTATATTATGCCATACAATTGGGTAATTTATTGCATTAGTATGCCCTAAAATTAACTTTAGTGTATTTTTTACTGAAATTTTGCAGTAATATCGCGTGAAATAAAAATTGCAACTACTACCATTTTATTCTCTAGGGTGTCTGCTTTCAGAAAATATATATATGTTTTTGGGGTTGTATATAATCGTGAGGCCTAAAATTTTTTTTAAACAATGCAAAAATGTCCCTGGCAGCGAAAAGATTGAAGTGGAACCAGGGTCAAAATAAAAAAATGCATTCTTTTAGTAGTAATAGGGCTGTTGCACATGGATGCCCCAAGCTCGTGCAACATAAATTCTGCATATTTCCCCAACCCAGCAAGCCCAGGTGCTGTGTACAGCCGCACATGGGCATGAATGGCCCTGTGCAGCTGTACTCATGTATACATTGATACATTCGTACTCACATAAACACTCTTGTAATGTATGGACATATCACAAGAATAGAAAATTATTTTCTTGGAATATGCCTTTATACTATACAAGTGTTTACGCATGTACCAGCATATACTCCCAATTACAGTCACTTATAGCCATTCACATCTTGCCTATGCAAGATGTTTGCAGGTGATATCCCCTTTAAATTAGGCATTTAAAGTAGGCAAATCACACATTCAGTAAAGCGTAAATGTATTTTTTTTTTAAATGCATTCAATTTTCACATATTTAACTTTGAATGAAGAGATAACATTTTTAACTTGTAATTTAGAAATAAAGTATAAGACGTTTATTGCATTTACATTTTTACACCAATGAATTTTTTAGTTGATTTTAGTCTAATCTGAATTTGTGACTGTTAGAACCCAATCCATTAAAATGCCATTCCTTTGGCCTAGACTCTGAAATGTCATTTCATTTAGGTCATTGAACCCTGACAGAGGCAAATGTCACAACAACAGAAGGTAGCATTTTTCTGTGGGGAAAAAATGTTATTTAATGATTATGGGGTTTGAATTTACAAGCATGGAAATGCTGATGAAGTAATTACAACATTTGAATCTGTGTGATGCATTTCAGCTGAAAAAACTTGTGTTAGTAAGCTTTACATTGTACATGATGTTGGAGATTCCCTGATGGTGTGTAGAAATGTGTTTATTTAATGTAGATGTACTGGAAGTTCATTAAATCTACAATATGCTTAATTTTCAATTAAAGTGAGTAGAGGCCATTTAAAGTGAGCAGACGCTGATCTAATAAACGAAAGCACTCTTCCTGTATTGTGTGATGAGTTTTGAGGTATATATCTGGTTGTACAACACCCAGGAGAGATATATCTATATATGCTTATTCTTTGTGCTGGTCCAGATTTCCAACTTTCACTATTTATATTGGTTTTGACCAGTCTTAATTTTTTTCAGTACTTAACCGGCAAGCCAATTTTACATTACATACGATCATATATACAGGGTGGGCCATTTAAATGGATACACCTTAATAAAATGGGAATGGTTGGTGATATTAACTTCCTGTTTGAGGCACATTAGTATATGTGAGGGGGGAAACTTTTCAAGATGGGTGGTGACCATGGCGGCCATTTTGAAGTCGGCCATTTTGAATTCAACTTTTGTTTTTTCAATAGGAAGGGGGTCATGTGACACATCAAACTTATTGGGAATTTCACAAGAAAAACAGTGGTGTGCTTGGTTTTAACGAAACTTTATTCTTTCATGAGTTATTTACAAGTTTCTGACCACTTATAAAATGTGTTCAATGTGCTGCCCATTGTGTTGGTTTGTCAATGCAACCCTCTTCTCCCACTCTTCAACGCCGCAGGAGAAATGCTAGCACAGGCTTCCAGTATCCGTAGTTTCAGGTGCTGCACATCTCGTATCTTCACAGCATGTTTTTTTTATGGTTTTTATGGTCAGTAAAAACCAATACCGGGTGAGCTGCTCCTTCCAGGAGGTACCGCCATTCCTCCAAAGCCGACTTGATGGCTAGCAATTCCCTATCACCGACATCATATTTCCAGCAAGATGGTGCACCACCACATTTTGGGTGTCAGGTCCGAGCATTCCTAGATGAACAGTTTCCTGCAAAGTGGATTGGTCGTCGTGGGCCAGTTGAATGGCCCCCGAGGTCTCCCAATCTGACCCCCTTGGACTTTTATCTTTAGGGTCATCTGAAGTCAATTGTCTATGCTGTGAAGATACAAGATGTGCAGCACCTGAAACTACGGATACTGGAAGCCTGTGCTAGCATTTCTCCTGCGGTGTTGCTATCAGTGTGTGAAGAGTGGGAGAAGAGGGTTGCATTGACAATCCAACACAATGGGCAGCACATTGAACACATTTTATAAGTGGTCAGAAACTTGTAAATAACTCAACAAAAGTTGGATTCAAAATGGCCGACTTCAAAATGGCCACCATGGTCACCACCCATCTTGAAAAGTTTCCCCCCTCACATATACTAATGTGCCACAAACAGGAAGTTAATATCACCAACCATTCCCATTTTATTAAGGTGTATCCATATAAATGGCCCATCCTGTAGTTACTTGTGTGTGCTTTGCTGCTTGTTAAATCTTACAATCAATATTTTTAGTCCTTTTTATTTTATATTTTCCTACCTCATGGGTGATGGTTACTGAAGTACAACTCTATGCATAGTATGGCCATATTCTCAAGTGATTCCAGGAGGGATTAGAAGTTGGGTGGCTGGATCCATTTTAGTGGCTGGGACACCTAGATGGATGGTACCCAGGCTCCGCTGTGAGGAAGTCGGATTTGGGTGGGGATTTGCCCGCAATGCAACAATTTCAGCACTAGACCCTGCATATGCGGTGCCCTGTGCAGTTAGGTACTGACCAAAGTTGACAGGATCCTACGGTGGAAGGGTGAGGAGTTTGGCCCTTTGAGCTCTTTGGACGTACTGTGTATGTCCAAAGAGTGAAGCCTTACTCACAAGCTGTTTTCTTTCCAGAATAAGGTCATTTTGTGGGCGTTTCCATTGTCTTGGTGCTTTGGGGCCTTCAAAAGTGTAATAGGTGGTTGAGAAATCATGTGTAATGTATGCTTCTAGAATGCCTGAAGGTGCTACTTCAATGTTGAGCCTCTGTATGTGGCCAGGCTGTGTAAAAGTCTCACACATGTGGTATTGCCATACTCAGGAGGAGTAGCATAATGTATTTTGGGTTGAAATTTTTGCCATGTACATGCTATGTATTGGAAATATCTTATAAATGGACAACTTTGTGTAAAAACAATGCATTTTCATTTTTTTCCCACATTTTCCAAAAACGTGTGGAAAAAAATGTACATGTTAAAAAGACTCATTATGTCTCATAGAATATACATTGGGGTGTTTTCTTTCCAAAATGGGGTCGTTTTGTGGGCGTTTCCATTTTTCTGGTGCTCCTGGGCCTTCAAAATTGTAATAGGTATTCAATAAGTTAATTGTGTAATTTATACTCCTAAACACCTGACGGTGCTCCCTGTATGTTGGGCCTCTCTGTGGCTAGACTGTGAAAAAGTCAAAAGTCCCGAACATGTGGTATCGTCATACTCAGGAGGAGTAGCAGAATTTATTTTGGGGTGTAACTTGTGGTATGCATATGCCATGTGAGAGAAATAACCTGTTAATATGATAATTTTGTGAAAAAAAAACAAAAATCTTCACTTTGCAAAGAATTGTGGGGAAAAAATGAAAACTCACCATGCCAGGGGTCATTTGGGGGGTATTTGTACTGTCCTGGCTTGTTAGTGTCTCAAGAAATTAGATAGACTGTTGGTACATCAGGAGTGATCAATTTTCATGCATTGGCACCATAGCTTGTAGACTCTCTAACTTTCACACAGACCAAATAATAAAATAATATACACATATTTGAGTTATTTCTACCAACGCAATGTAGCAGTATAAATTTTGGCAAAAATTTATGAAGAAAAATTACTAATTTTCAAGCGTAGTAAAACGTGGGTTTTTTTTCAACATTTGTCTTTTTTCATTCATAGTGCAAATAAAGAATGCAGTGGTGATTAAATACTACCGAAAGAAATCTCTATTTGTATTTAAAAAAAAGGGACTGGGTACACTGTTGCATGACTGAGTAATTGTTATTCAAAGTGTGAGAGCACTGAAAGCTTAAAATTGCTCTGGGCAGGAGGGGGGTTTAGGTGCCCAGTAGGTAAGTGGTTAAGCGGTTTATGCTTCCCACATATAATCTAAACAGACTTCTGCAGGAAAAAGTATTCTACAGTTATGAATGTTATCAAATCAATGCAGGTAATATCTACTGATTAGCATATTGCCAACAATTGGTATGCCCAAAATGAGAAAATGAATCCATGCATGTGATCGCCCACTGCTCACCAAACAATATCCCAATGAACAATATGGGAGGAACGGTCCATATCCTTGTTTACTTGATAGATGTTGATTCTTTATTCATCCTTGTGGAAGATCTGAGGAAGGGTCAGGCAGCTTCGAAGTCAACCATTTTGCAGTGGATTCATCAGTTTATTGCCCAAGCCTGTGGCTTGAAGGGTAAGGCTCCCCCTTTTTAAATAAAGGCTCACTCTACAAAGAGTTTGGGGCCAATTGGGCTATCTGTCTGGTGTTGGTTGGTGTTCGGTACATACCTTTAGGAGGTTTAATCATATGGATGTAAGGGCCGCTGAGGATATAGCTTTTGGCTGCAGTGTTTTACGGGCGGAAGATTAGTGTTCCTTGGGCCTGACTTTGGCTTTTGTGTCTCCCTCCCCTCAAGTGCATTGCTTTGGAACATCCCAGGTAGTCATGATTTATAGCCTGCTCTGTGTCCTATGATGTATGAAAAAGAAAATGGGATTTTTGTAGATGTTTGTACTTGTAAAATCCATGAAATGGATTTTACAGGTAAGAAAAAAAATAAAATTTTTGTATTGTATGTACAAATGAAGGAACTATAATTTATCTGAGATTGTATGTACTGTAGATATGTATGTATACTGAAAAACTATTTGCTGATTGCATTGAATGCTGTGGTGATGTGAAGGTTATCTACACAAAAAAAGTGGTAGTTAATACTTTTCTGGGTTTGCCTAGGTTGGTATGAAAGTGACAATAGTGTTTAAATTAGTACAAAAAAGTGCAGTTATCTTTTTTGCCTATTTACAATGACCCAACCTAACCCACCCTCCCCTCCACAGATGACCACTTTACTAATTTCAAAGGTTGTGGCCTTTTGGTATTTTACATCTTAGCTATGCCTGCACATTACAGCCCCATAGACTTCTATAGGGCTTTTTACCTTTCTTATATCACAAGAAACAAGATTGGTATTCTTAGACCAATGGGCTATGCTTCACCTCCAAGTGAGTTAACACTGGCAAACAGCAAGGCTGAAACCCAGTCCCACATAATACCTCCCACTCCCAGCATGCTTTTAGTTATTTGCTAGTGACAGAATGATCTCTCTCTGCTCTGCAAAAATGTTTCCAATTCTTGATGTCATAAAAGCATTTACCTGGATCAGGTATTTTATAACCTCAAAGCACTTACAGGGACTTTATATACCTGGACCCCACAGGTCTGCAAGGAAGATCTGTAATGCTGCAAGCTAGACACTAAACTCTCATCCTGGCACACTGCTGAAGCTGCGTGAGTGAGCTTTTGGGGTGGTACAAGGTCTAATATTGTGGTTCACTGATTTGGGTCCCAGACCCTGAAGACCCTTGCGGTGGTAAGCCTGACCAGACAAAGATTAGGCTGGGTCCTTAAGACCTGAAACTCATCATCTGAAGCCTACATTGTTAAGTGCCCCTGCTTAGGGTCCCATTCGCTGCACTCCATCCCTTGGGCAGTGAGGATCATCAGCCATGATAAAGGGTTAGCTGACCATGAGCTCCCTTACACAGCTGGTATAGGCACTTTTCTCAATTTCAAAATTAGTGCAACTTTGCCTTTTTGTAGGCATTCCTTTTCCCCTGCACATGCACTGGTCTGCCTTTGGACCGTACAGATGGAGAACCATCTTTCCCCCCTGGACACAAGCTGCATAGGACACCACTAGAGAAGCTACCTCCATGTCCTAGTATCACAGGTGGGTCTTCTGCTTCTGGGCCCTAAGGCTTGGGACACCAGTGGCCTCCCTCTCTGATATGCGCCAGGTCTAGGTAATATATATCCTTGGATAATATTTTAGCTGAGCAAATGATGGACCAATGGGATTTGGAACTGTAGGCTTGGCTGACAATTAGGTGGCTAATGGTGCAAACTAGGAAATGGCACTTCCATCTATGAGCTCTGCCAGCATTGGTCTCTATCAGCTCGATTACAAAGTTATCATCAGCCTCCCTTAGGCTCTACGATGGGTTGAAAGAATCGCTCTGATTCGTTTTTTCATTTGTGACTCATGAATCATTTTGTGGCTCAAGCAGTGATTGGCAGAGCTCTCCTGAAATAGCTGAAACGGGTGCCCATTGAGTGAATACACCTATGTGGCATTGCCTTGTATATGTTTATCCACAAAATCACTGGAGGAAAATGTACACTTTTGCCACCAAAGAAGAAGGCAAAGTATACAGGTTCTAAGTTTTCTGTGACCGGAGCTAAGAAAGAGTCCTTTTCATCCCTTCCAAGCTACAGGATTTTTCCATAAAAGAAACTGGATTCTCAAATCCCCCAATGCAGGGGACAAGCTTTCTTCCCAGTGACATTGTTGATCCTATTTGAGATGTTCTGGAAATGTGGGTCCTGCACTTTGTTTACAGGGGCTAAAAGCTGGAATTTTGTGCCTTGCCTTTATGCTATCCTGTAGGCCTTCTGCCCCCAGCAGATAAGCGGCCTTGCTTGCTGCACTGGTGCTACTATGCTCACATAAGGGATTATCACTCCTTTTCCAAAGCAAGAGAGGTTTCAGGGTTGTTATTCCAACCTGTTCACCGTTCATTGCTTCACAGCCTTTTGGCTAAGATCAAGCGTAGTATCTGTTATTACCAGTTTAACCACTTGCCAACCAAAAACATACCCATATATCGCTAGACTTCAAGTGGTTATACTGGGATGATGCCTGCAGCTGGCCACAGCTTTATCAGGTTGTCCTGTCCCACAGGGACACCCAATCAAACAGCCAGGGCTTCTGCTGGCTGATCATAGGGAGGATCAAAGCCCGGAATTGCTTTGATTGCCTCTATGATATAGGAACCGGTAACTGATGCGCTTACATCACTTCCAGTTTCCCCAGAAGTAAATGGCTCCATTTTCAAAAATGAAAAGGATTTACTCTTAAAGCGTTGCCTATGGGTAGTAACATTTACGTCATTTGCTGCCGTTGCATGGGCACGCGCAATTTTAAAGCATGACATGTTTGGTATCTGTTTACTCTGCGTAACCTCATCTGTTATATATTACAAAAAAAATTGGGTTATATATTTTTTTTTATTTTTTTTTTTTTTATTAAAATTGATAAAAGTGTATTTTTTTTTTTTTAAATTGCCTTTGAAAAACTGCTGCACAAATATTGTGTGAAAATTGCAAAACCTAACATTTTTTTTCTCTAGGGCCTCTGCTTTAAAAATATATATAATGGGGGGGGGCGTGGCTGGCGCGCAAGGCGGATGGTGGTGTGAGGGACTCGCTCCGGTGCCCGTGAGACCTAAAGCGACGATAACAAGCGACAAGGCTCAAAAATCTGCAAGCCCTGTTTACACCTGACACCCAGAGAGATCCTTCTACAGGCCCGCTATGTCGAGGAAAAGGCAGGGAGACAGTAAACCCACGAAATTAACTGCATACTTTCTCCGGCCGGAGAGCAGCCAAAATGGCGCCGAGGAGCGCAGACGCGAGGCCCAGAAGAATCATTATTCAGATCTCCCCGACGAGGATGAAGCTGGCAGCGGCACCAACCCACAGCAATCTTCACTCCCTCCAAGCCCTCCGTGCTCAAGCCCGGCCAAAGCTCGGATGAGGCTGGACGCTGGAGACCCGTCTCAGGGGGTAAGTGGAATGCATTCACCACTACATATGGGCAAAGCTCACACATCCCCCATTGCGGCCTTCCCCACGTCAGACCAGCGGGTGTTAGACACCCAAATGAAGGAGATGTTAATGACCCTCCACCGATCCCTTCATGAGGAGATAAACTACATATCCCACAAATTCACTAAAGAACTGCATTCTTTAGGAGACAGAGTGGACCAGGTTGAGCGGGCAGTCACAGACATTTCAACCACAGTTAACGCCATGATAGACCAACAGGAGGAGGGGGAAGAAGACAGGCTGTGGATAAGATCAAAACTAGCTGACCTAGAAGATCGCTCCCGCAGGCAGAATATAAAACTAAGAGGGGTCCCAGAATCAGTAACACAGCAGGAGCTCACTAAATTTACAGAAGATCTGTTCTTGTCACTGATCCCGGAACTAACCCCCATACAACTAACCATAGACCGAATCCACAGGATACCGAAACCCTCCTTTTTGTCAGCAGACATCCCCAGGGACATCCTGATGCGGGTGCATTTCTATAATACTAAAGAACAAGTGCTAAGAAAGGCCCGAACACTAGGAAAGCTCCCCGATCCGTACGGCAACATACAAATGTACGCAGACCTGTCCAAATTTACACTGGATCAAAGAAAGCAGCTTAATAACATCACCAAAACCCTACCAAACAATAACATTCCATATAAGTGGAAGCACCCATCCAAAATCCTCATTGAGCATAATGGAACATCTCACCTTGTCTCATCAGTTAAGGAAGGCCTCTCCCTGTTGAAGAAATGGAGCATTATCCCTATGATTCCCCCACAACAGGATCCGGGCCCCAAACCCCAACGCATGCCCAAACAGTGGGGCACCACACAAGCAGGAAACAGAGGCAGAAGTCTTAATTGGAATGATTGATAGCCAGAATCTACGACGGTCTCGGGGTGCAGCTCTCGCCCCTCCATCCCTCCTCAGTGAGAGAACTGTTTCCCCCCGATACTCAAGTCGCAGCATATTGCTTCCGAGCTGTGATGCTACAGTTACTGTTTAAAAGTTTTATTTCCAGATTTGTTTGTTCCTTTCTTTTTCTCTTTTCCTCCCCCCTTTTCTCCCTTCAAACCCGTGGGAAGAATCGACATGCAGATGACGAACATGCTCGCCAAGCACTCACTCAGCCCTCAGCCAAGATGGACGAAAAACTCTGCATAACCAACGGAGGCCTCCTCTCTCTAGGTCATGTGAGTAAAACCAGCGTGCACACCAACAGACACTATGGCGGTTAATTTCCTCTCTATAAATGTAAAGGGTCTTAACCACCCCTCCAAGAGAAGTTCCTTATGGAAATTGGCCAAACAGAACAAAAGTGATATAGTTTGTGCCCAAGAGACTCACCTTATCGCAAAGGACACCAACCTCTGCCGAAACACAAATTTCCCACACATATACTGGTCCTCAGACCAAACCTCTAAAAAACAAGGAGTCATGATAGCAATAAGCAGGACAGTCAACTTCAAATACCATAACCATGTAACGGACTCCAAGGGCAGGTACATTATACTGCAAGGAACTATTAACTCAGCATTGTATACAATAGCGTGCATTTACTCACCAAATACGCATCAAATCAGGTTCCTAAACAAACTGATGAAGAAGATAAACAGCATCAGAAAAGGCGCCCTAATTATCTGTGGGGACTTTAATATAGTACCTGATTCGACCATGGACTCTTCCAACTCCACCTCAAGAAACAAATCACATATGCTGGAGTTTATGAGGTCTCACAGTTTGCACGATGTGTGGCGGTGCCTACACACCACGGAAAGAGATTTCACTTTCCATTCCCCCCCACACAACTCTTATTCAAGATTAGACTACTACCTAGTAGACAAGTGGACCCTCCAAAAAATCCCCACAGCAGACATAGGAGCAATCACATGGTCAGACCACGCTCCGGTAAAAATCCAATTGTTAACGAATTCCTATCGAAATCCTACCAGACTGTGGAGGGCCAACCCATACATCGTGCAAACTTCACCCTATTGTGAACATATTAGAAGTCAACTTGAGGAATATTTCCGCATAAATGAAGGATCTGTGTCATCAGCGGCTACACTGTGGCTGGCGCATAAGGCCCATGTTAGAGGCATCATGCTCCAACAGAACAGTAGAGCCAATAGGAGAAGGACGCAGCGTCTAGACGAAATATCGAAAGATATATCCCACCTTGACAACCAAAATAAGCATACCCCATCAACAGCCCTAAACTCACAACTAATTGCTAAACGCCAAGAACTGAGAAACCTATTGCTTGAAGCCCATGAAAACAAATATAGAAAATTGAAAGCCACCATGTACGCAAATTCAAACAAAGCAGGGAAAACCATGGCGAACAAAATCAGGGGCCTTAGGTCCAAACACCAGATTTCCCACTTGTACCACCACAGCTCTAAACAGAAACTAGTCAACCCACAAGACATAGCCAATGCATTTAGCGAATATTATAGCTCCCTTTATAACATTAAAACAGACCCCAACTCACCTCAACCGAACCGAGAAAAAATAGGCAAATTCCTAGATAAAATTACGCTGCCCACTTTGACCGATTCCCAACTGGAAGAACTGAATTCACCATTCACAATCCAAGAAATTGAACAAATAATAAAAAACATTCCTTCCAATAAAGCCCCAGGCCCTGACGGCCTACCTGGAGATTACTATAAAAATATATATAATGTTTGGGGGTTCTAAGAAATTAAATAGTAAAAAATACTGATAGTCTAAGTATAGTGTAGTAAAAATGATCAAGTGCAGCGCTAATATAACAAGTGGTTTAACTGTACATAAAAAAGTCCTCATTCAATCTGTATAAAGCAATAAAGTGCTGCTGCAATGACATGTTATCCTAGTGATAAAGTTCATAAGAATTTCTTGTGTGCAAAGAGATATGAAGAGAGTTAAATTTCCAGAGGATATCAGATAAAGGAGATGTGTTATTGGAAAACAGCCACCAAATTATAATCCTTCACCAGTGAAGATGGGAGCTTACCGGAAGACCAGTGACACTCCTTCTCAGGAGTGTCGGAAACCACTTAGAGGGATCCCAGATCCGCTAGAGTACGTCTCAGATGTCCACTGATGGCTGTGATGTTAGTAGCACCTTCCCTCTCTGTCCACAATCTCCGTATCTCCCCAGTGGGTGATAAGGTGGTATGAGATGTAGAAAAAACATAAGGAGACTCCACTAGTGTAATAAGTCTCAACTTGTGTTTATTAAAATAATAGGCAATATAGTGTGCAAACGCAAACCATACCATAAAATTAAATTAAAATGCACATGCGAAGCGGCATGTGTGCGTCACGACCCGAGGATCGTTTTGTCTAACCAGACATCATCATACTAAGTATAGGGTAATACTTACGCGCTACCACTATATGTATAGGATAGGGATTGTATATCAGACAGCTTATCACACTGAATAGTTATCCGTGACTAATAGGAAAAGGGTGTAAAGGTAGTGTTGCGCTATCACTAATAATATAAATAATCAATATTAAAACTGTGTAACATTCAAACACTTAAATATCTACATATGTAGTTAAAGTACTTCTGTGCAAAAGGTGCAATCGCACATGTGTCTCAAGGCTGGACACAAATAGCAGTGCAAATAACAATGCTGTCCAAGGCTGGATCCAAAAATCAGTGCATGTAAAACCAATATTGTAAAATACCAGAAACATATAAAGTGTAATAAATGGTGAAAAAATATTGCAATAGTCCTTATCAATATTGTCCTTAACCACTTCCCGCCCGCAGGACGTCTATTGACGTCCTGGGGTTTCAGTGGTGATATCTCAGTGATGCCGGCACCTGCAGGCATCATTGAGGTATCATTTTTTAGAGCAGGCGATTCCCATCACCGTAAGAACGATCATAGCGGCAGGTCAGCCGCTTGATCGTTCTTACAGGCGGCGGGAGGGGACGTCCCCCCCCTCCCGCCGCCCTCCGGTGCTTCTCCCGACTCACCTGAGCGATCGGTGACCGGGAGAAGGAATCGCCTGCCGCCGGATGCTGGTGCGAGAGATTTCCGAGGGACAGATGTCACTCGGTCATCTCTATGGCTCTCGGAGGCCCGGGCGCACGTCGTGACGTCACTTCCGGGTCTCCGAAGTAAACAAAAGCCGTTAAAGGGGAAGGAAAGGCTGAAATCGTCTGTTTTTTTTCTGATC
>BLSH010250654.1:718908-760003 GCA_018402905.1 Glandirana rugosa
TTCAGTAGATATTCCACAATATGTACATAAACTTCATGGGTGCCAATAATGGTGAGCAGGACTGTATATTACAATGTTGTGTGGTTACCAAGTAGGCAAACCTAAAAATTGCGTGCACCAGCAAAATGGCCAAAAACTATTACAGTGCCCAAAATTATCCATAAGTTATACAGTCAGGTCCATAAATATTGGGACATCGACACAATTCTAATCTTTTTGGCTCTATACACCACCATAATGGATTTGAAATGAAATGAACAAGATGTGTTTTAACTGCAGACTTTCAGCTTTAATTTAAGGGTATTTACATCCAAAGCTTTTACAGCTCATCAATTTAGAATTTGCTGTAAAATTGAATGGTATTAGAATGAATTCTCCTGTTCTGGTGTGTGCAGTGATATCCAATACGTATTTGGAAATCATACGCGTTTGTGTGTGTGTGATTTTTTTCCCACCACTTTCCATCCTGGCACCTGCCATGGGCATCCTAGAAATCCAGAATGGAGAGATAGTTGGTTGGCACATTGCAATAACTGTAGAAATTATGGGACACTGTAAGGCCCCTTTCACACCAGAGGCGCTTTACAGGCGTTTTTTCGCTAAAAAGAGCTCCTGTAAAGCGCCTCTAAACTGCCTACCAATGCACCTCAGTGTGAAAGCCTCAAAATGATCGGGCGGTACTGGTGTGAAAGTAGCCTAAATCACTACCACTAGAAAGCTGAACGTTGTAAACCAACTCCTGGCTGCAGCAGTGGTCAGGAGTTTGTTTACAATTTGGCAATTGATATTTGTGATGACAGCTATAGGGTTAAAGATGAAACTTGACATCTTTGTGCTCTATCTTTTGTACTAAGAGTAAAATCTGTTTCATCAAGTTCATTGAGGGATACAGGTTCCACCCCTCTGTGTTATTGACTTTATGTACTGCTTGATCACAAACCTGTCTTGATGGTTTTTTACGGGGGCTGACTTAATTTTTTTTGTTTTGCCAGTGTCCAAACCTCATGTAGATGATTCATGCACCAACTGTATAATAATAATAAAAAAAAACTTTTTTAATAAGTACTTTTTTAAAAATTATTTTTACATATCTAAACTCGGGTATATTGTTTTCCATGGGCCAGTGCAAACACATTGTGTAAAGATCAGTTAACTAGCGATGCATTCAGATTCCTAAATTCAAAATAGAAAAATCTGCATCCAAAGTCAGTAATTTTTGCATGCACGTATATAAACGTATGCAAACATACACTATGTTGTCAAAAGTAAAGTATTTGGACGCCTGCCTTTAAGTCTGCAGAAAACAGGCTGCACTTAAACTTTCAAAGCTTAGTCTCAGGTGGATGTCCAGGTGTTACATCACACCAAAAAACATTAAAACAGTGCATGTAGTATGTATAATGGTGTCTCGCATCACTTCCTGTCCCCGTTTTAAATGTAAGAGACTTTCCTATTCTTAATAAAGGGTTATGTATGCAATTTTACACTATGGGAGGAATATGTGCTCTATGTTAGCTTGTTGGTGAGCTGATATATTGGAGGTTGAATGTGATCACAGGAGATTTAAAGGGAACAGTATCAAAAATCCTGGGTGTTTATCCATTGAAAGTGGAGAGTACTGGAGTACTTTGGTTGTTTATCTATTAGAAGTGGAGATCGTTGGAGTACCTTGGAGACCCAGTGGGCATATTATACAAAGGCCTTCATGAGCCTTTATGAGGTGAGAGTACTGTGAGCATGGAGGTCTGCACAGAGGTAGAAGTGCACAATATTTGATCATATAAGAGTATGCGTGAATGTCACCTGACTAGAAGAAGGGAGTTGATACACATCATGTTTGGAATTGGGACTGTATTCAATCATATGATTTTATATATTCACCAGTAGCAGTGGCACTTTTTATTATTGTATAAGTGTGATGTATTGATGTATGTGCATAATGTGTTGATTCCACTATTGCTTATTTATGTATTCAAAATTTTAGCAATTAATCTGATTTGTGTATCAGAGACTGCATAACCTCAGATCTTCATTTTTTGGCTATATTGTGGGAACACAACATGGTCTGCGGTAACCCATACTCTCATTATCACTATTGGTTTATATTAATTGGTTCACAACATACATTTATTATACCATTCACACAGCACAGAGGCTCATACCACTGATTTATTTCTACAATTCAACACTGCCATAAATTTGTGGTAAGTTATCCTTGCTATCTGGGTGCCCTCTTAAGTACTCAGGCATACAGTTTAAAGGGTACCTAGACAACCTTCTTCTAAATGAGTCATCTCCCACACAATTGTCTGAAAACATCCAAAAGGACAATCCAGATTCTTCAGACATTTGACTGAGGAATCCGCTTTAAAAGTCTGCCCTCCAACCTTTTCTTTGTCTGCAATATCTAAGCCTCATTATAGACACAGCCAGTCAAAGGGTTTCCTTCCACCAAAGAAGCATCTTCCCCTAAGGTCTCTGTGAGATTCCCCGTGAGAGTCCTAGGACTCATGGTTGCCTTATTCAAAGCTGTCCCATTCCACTCAAGGCCCCTCCAACATAATATTCTGTTGGCCTGGTATAAACACTCTCCATCAATTGACATTCCTATGCATCTCTTCAGCAAAGTGACAAACTCCCCTAGCTTGGTGGATTACGATTTCAGCATTGGAAATGTAAAAGCCATTTCTCTCACCTTAATGTAACGTGATAACAACAGTTTCCAGCCTCACAGGTTGGGGAGGAGTGTTTAAGCCTCTTACAGTTCCGGGATCCTTGTGACTCAGGGACACAAAGCTCCTCATCAACATCTTGGAGCTCAGAGCAATAAAATCGACTCTGCACTACTGGACCCCCACTTCTCCAGGGGCACTAATTTATGGTGCAATCACACAATACAGCGGCAGTGAGCTATGTCTATTTTTAGAGGGGAATCAGGATTCAGGCAGCCTAGAAGGAAGTAATTCCAATTATCGCCAGAACAGAAAAGCACTGCCCGGAAATCTCTGCTATTCACATTTCGGGAGTGGAAAATTAGAAGGTGGATTTCCTCTGTTGTCATTGTCTGGACCAAGGGGAATGGCATCTTCAGTTACCTATGTCAGGAATAGGGCAACCCAGATGTGGACATCCTGGCTTGCCCCATTTGTATCCAGGGCCAAAGATTCTCTAGCACTAGAATCTAATGTTAACTGGAGATTTTTTTTTTGAGCAGTGTGAACACAAGCATCCTGACTCCTGAGATTCCTCATTACCTCATATTCTTGCTTTTTTTGCAGTCAAGACAAAAACTTAGCTCTAAGCATTCTTAAGGGACAGGTTTTGACCTTCCAAAAACCTTTGGCTTCACTCTCACTTATAAAAATTTTAATTAAAGGTGTCTCGAATCAGACCCCTATTACAGCACCATGTGCTTCCTTGGGATCTCAATCTAGTCTTCTCTGCCCTGCAAATACCTTCCCTTGAACCCATCAGGAAAGCCATTTTAGTGATCGCTCCTGCAAAGTGGCTTTCTTGGTGACTATTATGCATGTCAGACATGTTGCAGGATTAGTGGCCCTCTTTGTAAAAAGCCCTTCCAAATCCTTTACAAATTAAACAGGGTGGTACAAAGTCCTCTTATGTCCGAAACCTTCTTTCTCCCTAAGATGGTATCAGCCTTCCAGCTTAATGAAGATGCCTATAATGTCTTAAAAAGGAGACCCTGCTTCTAAATCAACTATTGCCAGGTGGATCACACAACTCACAGTAAGAGCTTATTCTCTAAAGGATAGGGTACCCTCCAGTACCCTTACATGCTCACTTCACCAGATCAGTGGGGTTTCCTGGGCATTCCAACATCAAACAAGTGTTGCTCAGCTTTGTAAGGCAACCACCTGGACTTCAGTTCACACATTCTTCAAGCTTACCAGGTGGATGTCCAAGACCTTTTTTGTTTTGTTGGGCCCACTGAAATGTTTCTGTTTGCCTTTTTTGCCCACCTTTCTGATTTTTTTGCTTGGGGACATCCCAGGGAATATGAATATCCAGCCTGTGTCTTGTACTGTATGATTAAGACAAAGGAATTTTGACTTGCCTGTACATTCTACCACACCTATTTCACTTTCAATAATGACATTAGTGATGAGATGTAAATTCGCACCACAATATCCTTGCATATCTATGTCATATGTAGAGAACAAATTCCTTGACAGCCAAGCGTCCTTTAAATCCCTTACTCCCCTGATGCTTCTTAGGCTTGATAAAGGGGCATTTATAGGCCAGAAATGCATCACTTTTCTCTCCCTGTGCCCTCCACAATCCCAGGCTACGTTTGCTGGCTGTTCTTGCACAGTGCTGTCCGTCTGTGCTACACAGAGCAGCGGCTCCTGTGTCACTTGTTCTTGTCGACTGCCAGTTATTTTCCGATCCCTGCTGCTCCTACAACATCTGACAGTGTGTGGATCCTGACTCTTCTCCTTCAACCCACTGATGTCTGCTGTGACCATTCTTGGACTGATGTGATGCCTTGTCACTGGGCTGGATGCTCCATATTTTACATTTAAGTGGATACTGACATTGCCCTGCACTTTGTGTTTTTGTCTTTCCTGTTCTGAGGCTGGCCCAAGGTGGTTGGGCAGATGCTGTGTCCAATGTACGGTTGACTCTGATCTCAAGCTACCACTATCTCGCTATCCCATGCATCCATATTCTTGAGACAAGACATCCACTATTATTATTGGACTACTCATGTTTTCACTGTTTTTTGGACATTTTCCTGTATACAGGCTAGCACTACAGTTTTTATTTTTTCTTCCCTTAAAGCAGAGCTCTAGCCGTTTCAGTGCTTATTAAGAGTCAACAGCTACAAAAAGTGTAGCTGCTGACTCTTAATAAACACACACTTATCTGCCCCAGTATCCAGCGATGTGGTCGCCTGGCATTTTAGCTGTGGGCAACCGGCTGTGACAACTTGCGGCTTCACAGCCGGGTATGTACTGCGCATGCTCGAGTTGCTCTGCGCCTGCTGAATGGTCCAGCAGTCTTCTGGGATGTGCCCAGAAGACTGCAAGGAGGGAGGGGGAGAGATATTTAGTCCAAGCAGAAGCAAAATGTGGAGGGGGGAGTGCTTAAAGTGGAACTTCCCCTTTTGGGTGGAGCTCCGCTTTAAGGAAAACAATCAAAGAGCTGCAAACCATCATGACAGTGAAAAAACACTGAAAAAAATCAGGCAACCACCAAACGGAAAGAAGGAAACTTTATTCCTACTATAGTGACGCAACAGGGGAACAAAACTTTTCAAACTGTGCAGCTACAACAATCCATGTGTCACACACAAAAGAATCATTCAATATTACTGAATCATACAGCTGTAATTCCAGTAATGAGGTGTACCCTATTCAATACAAGTTAAACCAGGGACGTTGCATAGATTTACTAGATGGTTGCTGCACACCTATGGGACATAATTTCTCACAAACCAGACCACTCTTAAGGGTAGGCCTCGAAAAGCTGATCTGACATTTTATCTTTAACAAAAATTAAAAAAACGGTCTTCCACATTACTTAACTGTTTTGTTCCAATTGTATTCATAGGGCTACCACTGCCTTAAGCCAATTTTACAGATTCCAAAAAATTATCCTACCTTTTACCACACAGCACAAATCTGAATTATGTTAAATTCTTTAGCTTAAAAGTCTCTTAAGCAAATATCGCACATACTTGGTAGAATAACACAGTAGCTCAGGATCTTGGGGGCATCAGTTGTTTTTCCACTTCAAAAACCACATAACATTTTTATGTGATCTTTTTAATGCAGCTAAAGGGGGTATTGCTATTAACTGGTTAGCTATTAAAATTCACTTTCAATTGTCTATATAAGGTGGTAATATAATATATGTTTTTTACAGCATAGTAAATGATGCTTTTCATATGTGATTTCTTGTCCTCTGTGTGAGGAACAGAAATAAATTGTTTATTTTGAATCAATGTACTTATTTGAGGTTGGAAGACTGATTTATAAACATTTAGAGACATTTTGTCATGTCTGCCCATGTAACTATGATGATGCACAAAGAGGTCTCAACTTAATAGTTTTTTTTTTCATCTCTTGAGTATGCTCCTTTTTCTCTCAAAGGTCTTTTTTTCCTGCAAATCAATATGTTTAGATGGCCTTTCTGTTAATTTGTGGAAATATTCTGACCTGCAACTGACAAATTATTGAACATACATTATTTCATTATGTGTGTTTGATTGACATTTTTTTTTACCTAAATGTGTAGCTTGCTATTATTTAATATTGCAGAATATTTATACTTCAAGGGTAAGGGTAGCATTAATTATGTCATTTTCCTAATGACCATGAGGTTAATGGCCCACCAGAGTAGCTGAACAAAGCTGTGGCAGCACTTTACAGATAATGACTTTTTCTGAAAAGAATATCCCTGTTATAACCTAGTACTGCCATTAGCTCCAAATGTTTATTTACTTATTTTTATCAGATATTCTAGTTCTTTAGTTGGAAATCAGTTTTTTGCAAACTGCAATAAACTATACAAAATCAAGGTGAATTGTTTTATTTGATAATAAGTTATATACTGTACATTTACTTTTTCGTTGAACTGTAGGTGTATAAAGAATCTTGGTACAAAGAAAACCTTTCAACAGATATTTCATCAAATGCTATTTTAACATAGTTTACAGCTTTTCTGCATCACAATTTAGAGCAATGTTCCTGTGTCTCTGCTTTAACTGTTCCTTCTTACAACCAAATTTTTGGAATTTGAGTACTCAAGTATTATTGTATATGGGGATAAGTCATCATTCAAACCCCCAGGCTCTGATGAAGAGGATTCGCCCTGGAAACGCGTCAGCCTAGCCTTACGGACACCATCCAGTCCCTCTGCCGAGGTCTTGTTCATCTATTCCATTGGATGTGTTCTTACTTTTAGAGCTTTGTCATCCACTCCGTTTGTGAGTATATGGATTTTATTTTTATTGTTTTAATAAACTTTTTAATGGTATGGCACGAGGTCGGTGCGCCCCTCTTGTTTGTGTCTTTTCTCTATTAAATCAGCTGCGGCATCTTCTCCCTCCTCCGGAGATGTCTTCTCCCTCTCCGGACAGAGAAGCATGGCTAAAAGCTAGCGCAGATAAACACGCATTGACGCGAATGCAAAATGCTGATAAAATCATGTTTTAACGCGGCTTTTTTCTGGCGTCGGTACAAGCTTTACAGCTCGTTTTTCATAATGCTCGTGTGTATGAGGCCTAAGAACTAAAAATCTAGGAACACGTTTAATTTACTCCAAAGGAGCTTGCGGTGATAAGTAAATCAGTGTTGAGTACTGTTGAGAATGATAGTCCATTTTTTTTGCATGTTAGTCCCATATCAAAAACCAGTAGGTTACTGTCACAGATGCCATATGCAGGCATCCAGCAAGGGTGATCAGATCAGTTTGGCTGTACCTTAATAATTAGTACCAGGTGAATAAGTAAAAAATATGTTTATTAAGAAAATGACACACATCAAATACCAACACCAATAATACAACAAGCAAGTGAGAAGTGAATGTAACAAGCAACCCCAAGTAATAACCTTACTAATCAATTAAATACATATGGCATCGTCTGACTGGATTCTTGTCAGTTGTCACACTAGAGGAGTCTAGCAGTGAAGGGACAATTGAGAAATGAATCACCCTGGGTTCCAGACTGTTGAATGGAAGTCGAGCTTCCTCCAAAGAAGTTCCCTGTACCGATACGGTGTTCAGGATGTTCATACCTAGCATGATAGGCAGGCATGCATTGTGAGAACTTCCCACAAGAGAAGGGTTCCCAAACTCTAGAGCCAGACTGGAAATCCCCCCCATGCCAGGGAGAGTCTTGCCTTGAGGTTCAGAAGCATTGGGCAATCCAAGGACTGAGTTTGCTTGTCCCATGCAGCCAAAATGTTGAATTGCAACAGTCTGGAATCAAACTAGGCATGTGGCACCACCTCTAAAGAGACCACCATGAGACCCAAGACCCACATGCAAGCATGACTTGAGGGCTTCCTCTCTGCTCTGATATGAGAATGGAGACACAAAAGCTTGTCATGAGGCCATATGATACTGGATTAAGTTGTGTCCAGTGTCAGACCCTTGTACTCCAGTCTGTGAGATGTGGTTCAGCAATGAGGATCCAACTGAAGCTCTGCAGAACCATACATCTTTTGGTATTGTCTGACACAGACAGAGAGAACTGGTTATTTAACAGGAGATTGTCCGGGTACCCCACAACATGAATCCCCTGAGGATGGAGCAGAGCCAAAACTGGGTCAAGTACCTCATTAAAACCCAGGGTGCCGTGGACAGGCCAAAGGGAAGGGTGACACACTATTAATGCTGATCACCCACTACAAAACCCAGATAGCATTAATGAGGCAGGAAAGTGCAGATAGGCATCCCTGATATTTATTGAGGCCAGATAGCAATAGTCTAGTAGACCTCATTAGACACATCTGAGGGTTGCATAGCCATAGTCTTAAAGTGGTTCTATGCGCGCCCCCGCTGGCGTGCAATCGCGGGTTATCCTGAGGACGTCATATGACGCCCAGTCAGGATAGGGGTACACCCGCCTGGACGTCATTTGTCTATACGCCGGGTGGGAAGTGGTTAATAAAAGAATTGTCAAAAACTGCCTGTGTTTTTCTTACTTTTTGACTCTTTTTTTTTTTTTTCGCTCCAGATTCCGATAAGCCCCTTGCTTGCAGACCTCCACAACCACCGGCCACGGTTGTAAGGATGAGGCCCTTGTCCCCATCAACATGGGAACAAGGTGCTTTGGGGCAGGGGGGCTCCCCTCATGTTGAGGGCATGTGGCCTGGTATGGTTCAGTAGGGGGGGCACTTGCTCGGCCCCCCTTTCCTGACCTTACGGGCTGTATTCCTCAGATAATGTTCTGTTATGGATTTTGGGGGGGCGCACTACGCTGTTTTTTTTGTACATTTTATTTCTTTTCTTTACATTCATTTGTCAGTGGGAAAGCCTGCTGACAGATGATGAGCCGTCGGTTGGTAAGGACACAGGCGCCCGGCTTCCCAGCCCACTGCTTGACAACCAGCTATTCTTCATACAGAATTCAAATTGGTCGATGTTTTATTTGACCAATCTGAATTTAATCATTTCCGAAAAGTTGGAATTCATTAGAAGACAAATTAAATGAAACTAATTTTAATGGATTTCAACTAAATTTGTTACTATTCGTTACTATTGCATTCGGAGATTTGGATACATCCAATTCTCCAATAACCAAGAATTTGTCTGAATTTGTATTCAGACCGACACTAATTGCACATGTCTAGTAATAAACACTTTTTTACACCATGGCAGGGCACAGCACTGTCACAATATGCTCAGAAGCCAGTCATCTGCTCCTTAATTGGCTCCTGGTTCCTAGATGGGACAGACTGGCTTCTGAATTCCATATTGATTTATTCACCCCTGTAATACTCATTGATGATTTCTAGTGTGCTTTCAGTTTAAGTGTAGAGAAGTAGACCATAATAAACTTGATTATTTCGCATTTCTGACTTATGACTTTGAGCCTCCATCCACACAATGTAACACATATGCTATGTGTATGTGCGTTGTTTAGCATTTTTGCACTTCGTGTGTAGAGCAGCTTATTCATTTAAGCCCCCATTCACATTATGTAGTGGGTAGGGATGGGTGAATGCTTCAACCCAGGCTTAAGTTGGGGCCAAACATTAGTTGTTCGGACATTAGGAGAACAGCCGAACAAACGGGGCGTTTGACCATTTGTTCGGCCCCTGAACTGACCATAATGCATTGCAGCGCTGAACACTGCATTGCAAGCCCTGATTGGCTGAAGCTTTCACTGCTTCTGCCAATCAGGGCAAAGAGCACTGTCAGAGTCATGATTAGACACTGTCATCATGACTTTATCCAATCATGGCTCATTCCCGCCCCACAGTATAAAAAGTATTCTTTCAGTGGCAGCCATTTTCAGTGTGATTTTGGCATGGAGAGATATAGAACAGAGCTCTGTTCAGTGCTATTAGTGTGCTATACTGTGCTTAAATTGTCAGTGTAAAATATTAGTTTAGTGTCAGTCTAGGGATAGTGTGAGTGCAGTGAGGACCATCATTCAGCTTTGCATAGTGTGCAGCTAGAGTAGGTACAGCTCAGACAGTTTCACTTTAGTGTAGGGAGACCACGTTACTAATCCTTACATTAGTGTATAGCTAAAGTAGGGACAGTTCAAATAGCGTCAGTGTAGTGATGGTTGAACACCATCTATTTGATTGCGTTACCGCAAGTTTAACTCCATTTACTTCTGTGTGCGTTACTGCAAGTTTAACGCCATTTACTTCTGTGTGCGTTACTGCCAATTTAACGCCATATAGTTTCGTGTGTTACTGCAAGTTTAACTCCATTTACTTCTGTGTGCGTTACTGCAAGTTTAATGCCATATAGTGTTGTGCGTTACTGCCATTTTAACGCCATATAGTTTTGTGCGTTACTGCAAGTTTAACACCATTTACTTCTGTGTGCGTTACTGCAAATTTAATGCCATATAGTGTTGCGCGTTACTGCCATTTTAACGCCATATAGTTTTGTGCGTTACTGCAAGTTTAACGCCATTTACTTCTGTGTGCGTTCCTGCAAGTCTAACGCCATATAGTTCTGTGCGTCACTGTATGTTTGACGCATTATATTGTATATTATAGTGTATCCGTGGAGTGTGTCTGTGTAGTGTGAGTCCTCAAATTAAAGTGCACCAAACACCACTTTACATTGATTAAAGTGCATCTACTTACAGATTGCCACTTCTTCTTTTCATTTGCTAATAAGCACTGCCCCATCCCTCCCAATAATGTCTGGAGAGGCAGACGTTCCCTTGGCACTGTAAGGGGGCCAGCAACAAATGTGTCCACAGGCAAAGGTGGACGTGGTGGTCAGTCCTCAGGCAGGGAATCATATCCTCTGTTTAGCAAGTTTGCCCGTGCTATCCAGCCTCAGCATGCAGAGGAGGTGGTGGACTGGCTTACAAAAACCTTCCTCATCCTCTGTCACACAAGCAGAGACAAGTGTCTCCTGCAGTTGTCAGAGTGAATAAACCGGCCTCCTTGTCCACATCTATTTCTGCCATAGCTCCAACATCAGCCATGGAGGAGTCAGCTGAGTTATTTGACCACAGCATCAGTCGCTTGCTCCTTAATGATGCCCAGCCATTACTGCATTCAGATGTTGGTTTTGAGGTTGAGGATGACAGGAACATGAGCCAGGGGAGAGGGGAGAACACTAGTAGACAAATTGGCATTCATGTTCCCAAAGCTGCAGCGTATTGCCAAGTTGTTTCCAGTGGTGATGATGATGATGATGATGAAGATGGAGGAGATGGAGATGATGATGATGATGATGAGGTCACTGGTGCGACTTGGGTGCCAGATAGAGCAGAGGAGGAAAGTGAAGGTGAGACGGCACAACCCCAAAGAGGCCGAAATCAAGAAAGAGTAGAGAGCAGCCACCCTATTCCATCACATTCTGCAGCTGTTATCTCCCGGCCCACTTCCCAAAGCTCAGCTGTCTGGGATTTTTCAGCACATCTGCAGCAGATCGCACTGTTGCCATCTGCAAACTGTGCACATCAGCATAGCAAAACACCAGCCATTTGGATACCACATGCTTAACAAGGCATTTAACGTCCAACCACTCAGCCCATTGGCAAGAGCACCTAAAAGCCACACAAAAGGGTCATAAATCTGTCCCTCCTCCTCCTACTTACCTACTTCAGTCTGCCCCTGCTATACCGAGTCATTACCTCTCAGCAGCCTCTACTGACAGGGGTGATGGTATAGCACAGGGTGTCCCAGGTCTTAGCAGCACATCTGACAGTAGCACACCACCAGCTGCAGACTGTAGCCGGCAAATTTCTCTGCCCCATCTGCTGCAGCGGAAAAAAAAATACAATCCCTGCCACCCACATGCCCAGCGCCTAAATCAAGCTTGTCAAAGCTGTTGGCTCTCCAACTTCTGCCTTTCAGTCTGGTGGATTCTGCCCCCTTCTGTGAATTTGCACAATGTGCTGTACCACAATAGCAGGTTCCCAGCCGCTACTACTTTTCAGGTAAGGCGGTCCCATCTCTCTATCATCACTTGGAAGGGAATGTTCTGGCATTGTTGGGCAAGGCAGTCAGCCATAAAATCCACCTTACTGCTGACATGTGGTCCAGCAAGCATGGGCAGGGACGATATATTTTGTTCACAGCACATTGTGTAATGCTGCTTGCAACTTGGAAGGATGCGGGGCAGGTCTCCATGCTGCAGCTTGCCAGACCTGTGAGCTCTACGCCTCCTCCTCCTCCTCCGCCACCTCCATGCCCTCCTCTGCATAATTGTCCTATGAACATCAGGTACCCCCTAAGCATTCAAAGGGCTACTCCATGAGACAGGCTAAAAGGTGCCATGCAGTGCTTCAGCTGGTGTGTCTAGGGGACAGGAACCACACCGGAGCAGAGATTCTTGCAGCTCTACAGGGACAGGCCCAGAGGTGGTTTACACCATGCCAGCTGGAGCTAGAAATGGTGGTGTGCGATAATGGCTCAAACCTCCTGTCCGCCCTTAGACAGGGTAAGTTGACACATGTGCCATGCCTGACACATGTCTTCAATTTGGTGGTGCAGCATTTCCTAAATATGTACCCAGGGTTGGAAGATGTGCTAAAGCTGGCCAGAAGAGTCTGTAGCCATTTCAGGTGATCATACACAGCCAGTGCTCGGTTGCCTGAAATTCAGTGGTTCCATCTGCCCATAAACCGTCTCATTTGTGTCATGCCCACCAGGTGAAACTCGATATTGGCAATTCTGCAGCGGCTATACATGCAGCAGAGGGCCGTCAATGAATACCTGTGTGAGTACGGCACAGCGACAGGCTCAGGCCGCCTCAACTTTTTTTTCCCGACGCCAATGGCTGATCATTAAGGATGCATGCACTGTACTGTCACCATTTGAGGAGACCACAAGGATGGTGAGCCGTAACAGTGCATGCATCAGTGACACAATCCCTGTTGTGTTCCTGTTGGAGCAGACTGTGTGGCATTATGGACAGGGCACTGGAGGCAGAGCAGAAGAAGGAGGACTTCCTTTCCTCTCAAGGCCCACTTTATCCAGATACCATCATTCCTATGTCACAGAGCACACAGGAGGAGAGAGGGGAGGAGGATGAGGAGGGAATTCTGGCACTTTCGTAGCCTTCGAAGAAGAGGAAAACATGCATCAATCTGTAAGCGATGGCTATCCAACCCCAGGACCCTTGGGAGTAGAACGTGGCTGGTAGGAGGAGTCACCCCTTCTCAAGCCTCAGCAAATTTGAGGCGCATGGGCATCCTCATGCTTCAAAGCCTGCAAAAGGACCCAAGAATACATAGCATAAAGGAGAATGATCATTACTGGTTGGCAACTCTCCTTCACCACCGCTATAAGTGGAAGGTCTCAGAACTCATCCCGTCCCCACAGACAGTCCAGTAGATAAAATCTCTTGAGGACACGTTAAAGAGGATTTTATTGAAAGTTTTTCCCAACTCCAGTAGGTTACAGTGTCGTGGAAAACGTTGTTTTGAGTCTTCTGTTGGTCAAGAGAGTCCTGTATTTCACCTGAAGTTATTTGTGGGGTTTTCTTTGCACCCCAAACTATTTTTCTGGCAGTTGTGGCTGAAATGTTAGTTAGTCTACCTGGCTCTGGTTTAGTTTCAACAGAACCCCTCATTTTCCACTTCTTGATTAGAGTTTGAACACTGCTGATTGGCATTCTCAATTCCTTGGATGCCTTTTTATATCCCTTTCCTGTTTTATACAGTTCAACTACCTTTTCCCGCAGATCCTTTGCTTTCCCCATGACTCAGAATCCGGAAACGTGACTGCAGCACTGGATGAAAGGTGCAAGGGTCTGTCAGGAGTCCAGAAACTCATTGAGCTTTTATACACACACACACACACACACACACTAATTACAAGCAAACAGATCACAAGTGAGGATGGTTACCTTTAATACCCATTCAAACCCCTTTGTGTCAACTTGTGTGCATTTTAACCCCTTGCCGACCGCCGATCGGCAATTGACGGCGGCAAGGTGGCTCGTGAGCGCAAATCGCGTCATATGACGGCGGGCGCGCTCACGAGCCTAGTGAGCGCGCGCGTGCCGCCGGAGGCGCGCACGCTCACTGTGTTCGGGGAGGGCCAGGGAGCGGGTGCGGCGGCTTCGATTGCCGCCGGCTACCCGCGATGGCCCCCCCGGAGCGAAGGAGCGGAGGTCCGTGTAAGTAAACACGGACCTCCGCTCTGTGTGAGGGGGAAGGGCTGTGATCACAGCCTTCCTGTATACGAAGGCTGTGACCACTTCCCTTCCCCAGCTAGTACAGTCCCCCTACAGTTAGAACACGCCCAGGGAACATACTTAACCCTTAGAGCGCCCCCTGCAGGTTAACCCCTTCACTGCCAATGGCATTTACACAGTAATCAGTGCATTTTTATAGCACTGATCGCTGTATAAATGCCAATGGTCCCAAAAAAGTGTCAAAATAGTCCGACATGTCCGCTGAAATATTGCAGTACCGCAAAAAATCGCAGATCGCCGCCATTACTAGTAAAAAAAAAAAACCCCAAAAATGAATTCTCATCATCTGTAAACGCGACCACTTTTGCGCAAACCAATCAATAAACGCCGATTGCAATCTTTTTTTATCGCAAATATGAGGAAGAATATAAATCGGCCAAAACCGATGAAAAAAAATGTTTTTTTATATATTTTTTTTGGATTTGTATTTTAGCAAAAAGTAAGAAATTTGGGTTTTTTTGCAAAATTGTCGCTCTTCTTTTGTTTATAGCGGCGATCAGAAATGACGCAGCGGTGATCAAATACCAGCAAAAGAAAGCTCTGTTTGTGGGGAAAAAAAGGACGCAAATTTCGTTTGGGTACAACGTCCCACGACCGCGCAATTGTCAGTTAAAACGACGCAGTGCCGAATCGCAAAAAGGGCTCCGGTCCTAAAGCAGCAAATCCTTTCGGGGCTGAAGTGGTTAACAGGCAAAAATCACCAGGGCAAACTTTTGATCAGGGTCATTTGGGTAGTTTCTGTTGTCATTATGATTTAAAAAGAGTAAACACAGTTGATTGATAATAAATGGCTTCAGCCAAACACTAACCATGAATGAAAGAAATGTTTTTGTGTTATTCATATTCTCTGAAAAATGGCCAAGAAATCATATATTCTGTCCAGGTATGTAAACTTATGAGCACAACTGCGTATATATATATATATATATATATATATATATATATATATATATATAATGTTTGGGGATTCTAAGTAATTTTCTAGTAAAAAATTTGGATTTTACCTTATAAGCAACAAATGTCAGAAAAAGGCTTATGCATGAAAGGCATAAACAAAATAACGGTCTCTTTATTTCATCAGTTGTAAATTGACAACCTCTGCAGACAGCATTTCAGCACAATTTTATACTTTGCTGCAATACGGTTTGCAAAGCTATGCGCCCATCATAAGTTAACATTATTGAAAAAAAAAAAGTGCTGTGGAATGTTGAAGAATAATTGATCAATGTATTTTAGGGACATTTTATAATGGACAGATGGAAACCAATAGTGCTGCTATGTTGGCATATCTTAGTTTTTGGAACCTTAACATAGCCTGCATATGTTTAAGTATTTTTCCCTAGCAGTAATAGAGCCTTTAATCTAAATCTTAGTGACAGAGTACAGATCAGTGACGCAATATTCTTTAGGGCGGCAGAATTGGAGAACACGACAAGCTGTCACAATGACACAAAGCTGTTGCAGAACCTATTTTGTGCCAGAATAAGCAATAAGGCAATGATGCCTCCAAATGTATAATAAGCAGTTGTGATTAAGCCTTCTGGCATATAGAAACCTTTCCCCATTTTGCAACTTGCTGACCATTTTAAACAGATATTGAGAAGAATTGTGAATGTATTGCTCTCATATTGTGAAATAGTAAACAGCTATAGAAAACAAGTCCTAAAAATAACACTGAATGTTAAAAAATGTGCAAACCTGTGGAAGGATAGTTGCATTTGCACCCAAAGTTATTGTGAGATGCCTACAGCCACATGGAATATAACTTGCTAATTCATCACCTTACTCAGTAGACAACATATGGTAATAGTAGTAGTCATGCTTAGGAAGATTAACAGAATAGATCATTATATTTCTGTTTTGATGTGATTGAAAATAAAAACTGCCAACCCTCTCTAAACAGGTTTTGCAGTGTTAAACGTATGTGCGAGTCAAATTCTGATCTGATGTCTCTAATAACCATAACAAGCATACAACACAGACCACCTGACTTTACTATGTATTTGCATGTTCCTGGTCAATATTTCTTTTTTTTTTTCCAAAATGGTTTTTATTCATTCAAAAAAGAAAGGGATAGTTTACAGAGAACATGAATCGTCATTATACAATAAGGTAAAATAAACTTTTACAGGGGTACATTATGAGCAAACAGGTTGGCCCTGTATAGACACATTAGGAACTTGCGTGGGGACATCAATAACAGTAATAAGTCAAAAACCTAGAGAACCTTGAGGGCTACAGGTCAATATCTCTACCATTACCATTAGATAGTAGAAATATCATCTGTTGACCAGTGGAGCAAGGTAAACTACCATCAACACTCTAGGACCAGCCTTTCTCAACCTTTTAAACATGGAAATAACTTTAAAAACAGCTTAACAGTCTTAAGTAGTCATGGGAGAAATGCCCCCCCCCCCCCTAGAGATTGCATGAATTCTTGGTAGAGAGAGGCTTCTTTATACCATTATAAAGATCTAGAAAATCCGCGCAATAGGGACTTATGGTTATTCTACTGTTAGCAGCTATGCATGATGTAAATACATGACACATATAATAATCCAGATAAAACATGCAGCGCTTATAAATGACAAATTATAATGAATAGTCCTTAAATTTGATCTTAAAAGACTGTATTCACATGTCCATATCTTATTGCTTCAAACAATCAAGAGAGATCCCTTTAAAGTGAGTGAGCAGTCAGCTGTCACTTTTGCAAGACAGTAGTGCAGAAAAGAAATCCTCATAGACCAGTTCCATCATCCGTGCTCAGAAGAAAGGAAAGGAATGCAGATCACCAGCTAGCGTGTGACCCTCTGTGTAAGAGCGGTCAGGACACGCTTTGTTTACTTTTGCTATCCGAGCAGCTCTGCTACCACACATGAACCGATCCGGTCTCCAATCACCAATGGATCCACACTCCAGCAATAAGTCATGCAATGTAAAATGCTCACATAGCGTGATTCCATAAAAAATACTGCTTTTATTAAGTTAAAATTTCACACTCACATGCATTCCGTTTAAAATTCAGCATATAATGGCCATCTGTCAGCAGTTCCAGTGATTCCTATGGCCGAATCTGGCTGCACAGGTCATGTGTGCGTGTGGCTCCGCCCTACCGGTTTCGTCACATGTGACGTCATCAGGGGCATGCCTACACACTCGTACCACGCCATTTTATACCAGTAATCAACCTGGGAGGGACATGTGAATACAGTCTTTTAAGATCAAATTTAAGGACTATTGATTATAATTTGTCATTTATAAGCGCTGCATGTTTTATCTGGATTCTTTATACCATTCATTGGTGTTAATAGAAGCTGTTTTTGGCAGATCGCATTAATTTTTGTGATTAAACGCAAGTTTGATACAATTGTTTGAAAACTGCTATATATATGGCTGCCATAATAGGTTTTTGAACGATTTTAGTAGTTGCTTGAAAAGTGTGTGCATGCTTGCATATATGTGTAGACTGGTACATTAAAGCTGAATCCCAGGAATTCAGCTCCTTTGTAGAAAAAAAAAAAAGAAGGCACACCTATAAGTAAAGTCCAGCAGGTGCATGACACCTCCTGAGCCTATTATTTATATCTGACAACTTTACAGTACTTCTGGAAGACAATTACCGTGGTAGTTTATGGAGCCTGACTTTGATCTTTTTGAGCTATGCAGCTTGAACAGGAGAGTTGCTGCATCTTCTATTATTATTATTATTATTATTATTATTATACAGGATTTATATAGTGCCAACAGTTTACACAGCACTTTACAACTTGAGGGTAGACAGTACAAATACAATGCACTTAAATACAGTAGGAGCAAGAGGGCCCTGCTCATTAGAGCTTACAATCTAAGAGGGAAGGTCAAGAGATACAAGAGGTAGTAACTGTGGGGGATGTGGTGATGGAGAAGATAAATGTACAGTTGTTAGTTGGGAGCTAGATAGGTTTCTCCCCTCTTCCTGCCCATTCACAGAAGCCTTAGTATTCGTGAACACATTCACAAAATTCAAAGACAACAGAGGGGAGGGGTAGGTAGAGCTACCTCTCACACAGCCCTGCATTTTGAGTGCCTCGAGTGTGATTAATTCCCAGGAGAGCAATAAATCTGTCAGATGTAGATAATAAAGATAAGCCTAGGAGATATCATGCAGCTCCTCAGACTTAACTAAGGGCACTTTCACACTGGGGGTGGTGGGGCATTAGCGGTAAATCCCTGCTAGTTTCAGCGGGGATTTACTGCTGTTATAGCAGCGATACAGCGGCAGGAGCGGTGCGCTTTTAACCCCCCCCAACAAGGGGTTAAAACTGGGTTGAAAGTGCCGGCACTCCGCGCTTCCGAAGCGGTGTGCAGCCACTTCGGAAGTGCTACCCCATGGTTTTCAATGGGCAGGGGCGGTGGAGGAGCAGTATATCACCGATCACCGTACCGCTCCAAAGATGCGGCTTGCAGGACTTAGGACTTTTTGTAACGTTCTGCAAGCGCACCGCCTCAGTGTGAAAGCACTACGACTTTCACATTGGGGTGTATGGGGAGGTATTTTTGAGGCGCTTTACAGGCACTATTTTTAGATAACTAGCCCCTGTAAAGCGCCTCAGTGTGAAAGGGATCTTAGCGTGTCTTTACATTTTACAAAGTCGCTGAATTTCTGTAGTTCAGCTTTAAACTTTGTGGAACCTTTCTGAAAATGCAATTATTTTGCTTATATATGACCTAAAAAGTCATTTGTTTTTTCATGTAAGTCGATAACGAGGAGCCAATTAAAGAAAAGTCAAACATATTATACATATGTGTATAATATAATTATTGTATTTGTTAAAGAAAGTGATCCAAAGTTAGTGCTTATAATTGTGCATGGCAAAAGTATGTTTTCATTAACTGGTGTGCCTCCTTTGGGTATCAATAACTGCAACTAAGGCCCTGATCACATCTGGCATTTTGGGATGTTGGGAGAATTGCTGCGATGCTGCCCAAGATCCCAAATTGCACTGCAATAGTATCAAACCACACCACTCGTGTTTGGTTGGCATTCATTTTTAATGGCAGCTATATGTGGTGCGGTTTTGGCTCAGTTGTTGCACAATAAATCGCTCTGCAATCGCAGCTAACTGCATCATGTGAAGCTTGTTATACAAAAAGGAGCAGGAGGTTCTTTTGAGTGACAAGCTTTGCGCAGTGCGGTTTGTAGCAACATTGCTGCAAACTTCTTTAAAGTGTCACTGGAGCCAGTGGAAGATGACTAAATTTGTGAAAGTCAGCATTTGCATAGGTTAAGACACACCCCATGACTGAGCACTGTATTTTGTACACTCTGCCTGTATTAATAAAAGCATTGTATTTGGAAGAAGGAGTTGTCGGCTCTCCATCCTGCATTTCTATGCTGTGCTTGGGGCGTAAGGAAGACATCGGGGAGCTAGAGCACCATCTGCCGGCCTCCTGGGGGAATCCATCAGGGTGTTGCCCCTCTCTCTACACCCCCTATGACTCTGGGGCATCCAGTACACAGCATCACAGCATAACTGTAAGGGCTCATTCGTATGTTTTGTTTTTTTCCATTGTTGCTATGTGTTTTTGTTTATTATTATTTTGTAAGGAAGTTGGACTGCAAATCTTTTTTTTTTCTTCGTTTTTGATAGGCAGCACAAAAAAAAAAGTTTCTTTAAGGAAGACTATATTGAGTTGTCCAGGAAATGTGGGCTTTTTTCTACATCCTGCTATGTAATCTGACATTTCTGTGAATATCTGCATTCACTTGTTTGCTGTTAGCTACGTTAACCATTAGCTTGTGCTGTATATTGTATAAAGTAAGTCTATTTTCTAAATGCATGTTGTGTGTGTGTGGACATGAATTTACTTTGTGTGTATCTTTACATATATGTATGCCAGATCTGTAGACTGCTAAATAGGTGAGTGCGTGTGAAAATGTGTATATATATCTCACACATACTGTATGTATGAGTAATTAATGTATCTGATTATAATGCAATGAATCATTTTTATGATTGTAGCAGACAGCATGGATGCTGCAAATAAGAATTTTCCGACAACCTCAACCACAGAAGATTATGTGTATCCTGATTTGGTAACATACACTGTCAAAGATCTGACTTTAATCGAAGAAATTTTCAAGCCTGTCCTGTACAGCATCGTTTTTACCTGTGGCCTTGTTGGGAATGCCCTGGTTTTGGGGATACTGATATGGTTTAAGAAGCTGGCTTCAGTGACTGACATATATCTGCTTAACATGGCAATTTCTGACTTACTCTTTGTCTTCTCCCTTCCATTTGTTATATACTCCATTAAATACCAGTGGGAATTTGGAGATGCAATGTGCAAAATACTGGCTGCAATATATTACATTGGTTTTTTCAGCAGTATTTTCTTTGTTACAGTCTTAAGTGTGGACAGGTATCTAGCAATTGTCCATGTGGTCTTTTCACTCAAGTTTAGGACTGTACATTTGGGCATCATTGTCACTTTGTCTGTTTGGGTATGTTCTTTTCTCTTTTCTATACCTCACTTTATTTTTCACAAACAGGATATAAAAGGTGAAATTAAATATTGCTCAGTTTCTTATTCAAAAGAGCAAGAAGTTACAATGACACTACTGTCATATTTGCAGATGAATCTCTTTGGCCTAATAATCCCATTTGCCGTTTTATTTTTCTGTTACTCTCGTATTATTAAAAATTTACAAAACAGTAAGAGTAGGCAGAAGAAATATGCAGTTAAGTTGATATTTTTAATTGTTGCTGTGTTTTTTCTCTTTTGGACTCCATATAACATTGTGGTATTTTTAAAGTTTTTAAAAGTACTTGGCGTATTTAACTTCACTTTGGCTAGTTTTTCAAAAGGATTGGATTCAGCAATGGATATCACTCAGACAATATCATTTGTCCATTGCTGTTTAAATCCGTTCATTTATACTTTTGCAGGGGAAAATTTTCAGAAGCATTTATACAGAATGTTTAGCAAGCTCCTAAAATGCATGAAAATAAATAAAGTATGTGGATCATTTGAAAACTCAGTTCTAGACCGTGTTTCCAGTACCGCAAGGGAATCTCGATCTTCATCTTTCACAGAAGCTGTTGTGTGATATGACCTGCACTGTGGTTTATGATGCCAGTGCCAAAAAGAGAAGAACACAGCCTCACATGCCCTGACACCTAATTTTACTCTTAAACTGGCCTGAGGGTATAACATTTGCCAAATTATAGATTGCTGAGAATTTAACAGTTGAAGACAAACTTTACAGCACCTGCAGATTATTGTTAAGCACACAATGTTAACATTTGAAATGCTTCCTCCCAAAGATGATGAACATGGTAACTAGGGGACAGCACCTGCCTGCAGACTTGATGATCTCTCGGTATTGCTGGATTTACACCACATATATTATGTTCAGCATGCGCTAAATGTGCTTCAGTAGACCTGATATTTTTATTGTGTTGCTTTGATGTACATTTTTTCCCATAGCAAAAGCCAAAGTACTGTGTTTCCCTTAATGTGTACTACACCTTGTAGTGTGTTAGGCTGTGTTTAAATGCAGCATATTTTATTTTCATCCAATGCACATCTACACAGCATGTAGTGTGAACATCGGTAACAATGGATAATCATGTATGTAAAAACTGTGCTCTATACTTTTTATACTGCTTGGGCTAAGAATTTTGCTGTGATGGCCTCTATGACACATGTCTGGCTGCACATCTATACTTCTCAAATGGTGTAAATGTGTTTCTATTGTGTAGATGATGTGATGCAATTAAAAATTAGACATAGTGGTTTGCCGTTTCATGAAATTAGTACATTGTACACACCATATTTGCGAGGTGCTAACGCAGCCTTTTAAACTTGTCAAAGGGCTTCCATTGCTAACCTTAATATGAGAACAATGGATATGAGGGATATGTTTGGATTCAAAGAATCATTACAATTATTCCTATTTGTTGAATATTTCTTTACAGGAAACTGTTTCCAAAGATGAAAGCTGGCCATACTTTATACAATTTTCTTTTTCAATTTCCTTTAGATTTACCTTCAACTATGTAGTACAAGGGCCTGCTTGATTGCATACAAATTTAACATGTTTAGGTTTTACCTCATATTATATGGTTTGTTATATCTAAAAGAAAATTGTATGATGTATGGCAAGCCTTAGGCCTCATACATATGGGAGCTTGGAACCACACAATGTAAGATTTGAGTGCGTTACCCCGGCTGGGAGCCACGGGTTTTATCTTAGAGCTGCACACTGATATCAATAGCTGTACATGCCTATACACTGGTACTTGGGTAAATATGTACATGTCTACGGTCAGGCTCTCAGACCCACACTGTCTGCTTCCAGGGTCATATATTCAAACATATTCACATGGTTATATAGGTACTGGCGTACAGCCATTTGTTTCTATGGGTGCTTGTGGCTCCTGGGTGGGGAAGTAAACCCAAAGTTTATTTGGTACAATCCCAGTTGCCCACGCGTATGAGGTCTAATCCATTTAAGATAATTACTTTTGTTTGATCTTCTTTTGCTTAGTAGCACAGCAAAAATATAGTGTTTCACTTTCCCTTTTATATTTATGCAGCTACAATTCAGTGTGGTCATGTCAATATTCAGTTGGGGCTGCACAAAGTCTGAACCACAATGAACTATCTAGATGGCATCACTTAGTTGTGGATGGGGATTGTGGATTGTACTTTTTAATGTACCTTTATTTCTAATGCTTGGAAAAACAGAAGTACTCTTGTGGTTTTACCTAAAATAAATACTTGTTTCATTTAGAAAATGTTGTTGGTGTTCTTTATTTTGTCTAGGTTGTTAGGCTTTACTCATACTGGTGCATTTAAGAGCATTGCGGGTTCAGTGCAAAAAAAAGGCCTGCTTGCTGCATTTTTTATGCAGTTTTCAATCAATTGTGCATTAAACACATGCACTTACATTGCACAGCATCTGCAGCACACTACAGCACGTAGATATGAATAAAGCCTTATTTGCAGTTTGCATGACTGTTATTTTCAAGCTCCTTATTGTACAGGTACATATACTTTGGTCAGATAACTTTTAAACAATATAGTTACTATATGTGGAATTTGTAATGTTGAGCATTATGCATGGAATAGTTGAGTTCAGGTTAGTATGAACCTAGTAAAAAAAAAAAAAAAAAAGTTGCGCATAGATGAAGTTTTACTTTTTTATTAAATTTCCTCCTTTTCCTGTGACTGTGTGGGAAATAGGAGTGTAGGCATGAATGGGACAGGAAGGCAAAAACACCTATAAAAAAAAATCATAAAAAAGTCAGAAGTCTGAACCCTTCTCTTACACGTCTCTAAAAATGGGTTTTGTCTTTGTCTTTTGTATGGATTTCCCTCATTTCCTGTCCTGATGCATAGAATTATATTCCCAGTAGGGCCTCAGATAGTAATTAAAACCTGACAGAGGCTCTATTCCTTCCCTGCTCCATTCAAAATTAAGTTTTGGTTGTCAATTCTATCCTACCTTTTGTCTTTAATCTGAATATTGCTGTCTTCTTTCTCTGTTGTCTCTCCCTTTTCCTGCTGCAGTTCTTTAAAGCTAAGTCATTACTGTTCTACCCCTATGATGACCGTAGCCCTTTGCATTGTTGTGTATTGCTAATTAAAGCATAACTCCAAACTTACTTTTTTCCCCCACACTTGTGGCGAGTCCTCTCCTGTGTTGAAATAGATTGCTCTCACCTTCTTTCAAACTTGCATCTCTACAGTGTTACTCTTTAAAGCTGCAGCAGCTAACTTAAAACTGATTTCCAGGAATTCACACATGTTGTATTATGTGCATTCATACTATGAAATAAGTCCAAGGAAGTACTTGCCGCCTCCTGGATTTATCTGTATTATTTACAGCTGACATGTTTGCTGCACTCCTGGGGAATACACCTCGGGTTGTGAGAGGAGAAAAGTACACACAATACCTATATACGCCCCTTTGCTCTGCTGCCCATACACAGAAACCGTTGTATTTCATGAATGAGTTCACATAATACAAAGGCTTCTGTGGTTTGGCAGGAGGAGGGGAGGGTGGGCATAGCAGCTGTAGTGATTCTACACTTGAAGGGACTGAGACCAAAGCATCCAGCATTGGATCTTTGGAATGGATCTTCCTGGAGAACAGTAAACCTGTCAGATATAAAGTAAAGAAATAAGTCCACTAGGTGGCAGACACCTGACTGGACTTAAACTTAAAACTGTGAGCTATCAAGGCGATCACTCTTGTAACCAAAAAATATTATAACCAAAAAGTATTGTAAATTGACAACCTAAACATTTGTTGCAAACTATAACACCTCGCAGATATTTCACTTCACATGCTTAAACCAAAATAATACATCATAGTGCAGAGCAACAAACAAAATTCAATACGTGACCATGAATAGTCCTTTTTCATTAAACTCCTGTATTCAATGTGCAGTCGTGGGATCCTTCTAACAAAAATCAACCTGATGCATTCAAATCACATGTAACAATGGCCGCTCACCTTCTTATGTGACTTCACTGTTAGATTGAGGTTCAAACACATTTAATAGTGACTAATGTTAGCATTGTCAGCTCCTGAGGACTCATGTGGCATAAACATCAGATGTCCTTGGATGGTTTCCTCTACACAATGATGAAAAATGATTAAAAGGAAAACAAATAGTGCTCTTTGTGTACTTCACATTAAAAGCAGAAAGCGATATCAAACCACTGACTTAAAGGAATGTAAATGGTGCAATAGAGCCACAAGTTTAGATGTCCCGTCCACCATACAGTGTGTGAAGGAAGCGAGATCTTGTTACCAATACCATCACAACATGCAATCACCACATGCTCAAGAATGGGCGCTCACCTACTCTTATGACCTCAATGTCAAACTGAGGTTAAGCTCACATTTGGGGATAACGTAAGGTGCATAGGACAACTCTCCTCCAGACACGCTAGGCCCTCTACTCAAGGTAAACGGTAGCATATGCAAAATACATGAAAGACAGATAGTGTTCTCTGTATGCATAAACTTTAATAAAATTATAGTTAAAACCACTCGCATAAAACAATATGTATACAGTGCATACTGTAGATCCATAACATTGAACACCTCACCAATCCGGTAGGAATAATAAACTACATGTGTGTCATGTGGATTGTAGCACGTACACACCAGTTTTTCCAATAAAGTATCACAGACTGGTAATCAAGCGGTTAAGGAACATATCTTTATCTCCCAAACAAAGCATCTAATAGTAAAAAAACAAGTGACGGGGCGTGGCCGAGGCATGGAAGCGAGCAGACGTGTGAGCTGAGCTCCGTCTGACCCGCTCCTTATACCAGAACCGCAGCAGCTCTAACAGGCTCAAACACCGCTACTAAAGATGCCTACAAGGCGGAGACCATCCCCGCAACCACAGAGGACCCCTCGGCTGAGATCCAGCTCCCTGGATGTACACTTCACTGGAGATCGAGGGACGCACGCGGCGCGGTCCAAGATGGCAACGGGTGAGTCCGCACCTGACACTCAGGCGGCATCCCCCATTCCATCCCCCTGGATCCCATCCCCAGCATCACAGGGCCTCTCCCCCTCCTCACAGGGCTCGCCAGATAGCGCTCCGGACGCCCTGGTCCCGGACGGGACGCGAGCAAAGGAAACTGGGCCTACCATGAGGCCTGCCATGGAAGCCTCCGCTAGGCCGCATACCTCTGCACCTCGGACTACCGCACCCCCCCGGCCTGAAGCAATGCAGAGGGAACACACAGACTTCATGGAGGCCCTAGGAGATGAGAGCTTACACTCACATATACTGGCACTGCCCACTAAGGCAGATCTAGAGAACTTTATGACCCGCATGGAACGGGTCCTGAGGCAGGATATTGAGGCTTTAAAGGCCGACACAGCCCACATTGGAGGGAGGGTGGAGGTGCTGGAAACTAATATGGAAGACCTGACTCCCGCTATGCAAGCCTGCTGTAATCAGCAAGACCAAAGGATTGAGTCCATATTGGATCAATTGGTTGATATTGAAAACCGCAGCCGCAGGGTTAATATTCATATAAGAGGCCTACCAGAGGCAACGGCCTCTAAGGACATAGTCCCAACCTTGCAGGGACTGTTTAAACAGATTCTGGGTAGAGAGGCACCTAGTCACATTGAAATTGACCGGGCGCATAGAGCGCTGAGACCCCCTTCAGAAGACCCAGATAAACCCAGAGACATAATTTGCAAGCTGCACAAATATTCCCTGAAAGAACGTATTATGTTTCATGTGCGGGGGGTTTGCTATGTGGACTTTGATGGAGCCCAGCTCTCCCTGTTCCTGGATCTACCCAGACGCACCCTAATGCAGAGAAAAGCCTTAAAACCCCTCCTGGATGAATTGCAGAAAGCTCATGTGGTCTATCGCTGGGGCTTTCCCTTCAGTTTGACAGCTACAAAAGATGGCCGGCAGGTCACCCTCCGTACCAAAACGGACCTCCCCCACTTTCTGGCCTGCTTGGGTATGCCCCCCTTGGACATACCAGACTGGCGCACTTCCCAAGGACCTCCAGTCCAGCCGCCTGTTCTTCCGCACTTGGAGCCATGGCAATCAGCTCGCCGCAGGCGATGAAACAGGCCACGCAAAAGCCCAACTCGCCATGGGGAACAAGGGACCTCTCCCCCCTTGGCAACTTGAGATGCCTTGATGCGGTTGTGAAAACTGGTTCTCCCTTACCTAATATTTGCATGTATATTGATAGATAACTGACTAGATGTGTCTGCATTAGCTGCTGCTACTTCACATATGACCCTCTGTGTCACAGACGGGCCCATTCACAGGAGCGGGCTCCCACTAGGGACTCTCGTCAGATGTTTCCCCATTTTCCCCCAGTAGAAGGACTCTTTGGAGCTTGATTCCCCAATAGGAGTTGTCGGTCACGTGTGGGCCAGCCTCACCTTTTCTGGCCAGCTGGCTGGGAGGAGACCCACACGTGCTTGACTTTAGCCAAAGGCCTCCCTGGTAGGGGCCACACTTACGCTTACTTTTTGTTACTGTTAAAGTGGTGTTTGTTTATGGTTTTTGTGTAATATGTGTTTGTTTTACCAGTGTCTGCTAGATCCAGAACTTGCCGTGCCGTGGGTCCCTCTGGCCAACATTGCCACCCGAACGGACACTTACTCCATGTCCTACAATGGCTTTGATGAAAGCTGTCTCCTATAACGTCCGAGGCCTGAACTCGCCTTCCAAAAGAAGAAAGTTGTGGCTTGAGACCAAGAGGTTGGGGGCACATATTCTATTGTTGCAGGAAACGCATTTTCGGGCTGACTCGACCCCTCGTCTTCCGACACACTTGTATAATCAGTGGTATTTAGGCAACTCCCTTCGGGCGAAATCCGGTGGAGTTGCGATAGCGATCCACAAGCATTGCCTTTTTGTCCCGATATCTCATCGAGTTGATCCAGGAGGTAGGTTTGTATTTTTGAAGGGTACCCTGTTTGGGCGCAGGCTCACTCTTGTGTCCCTCTACGCCCCAAACACGGGACAGCTGACCTCTCTAGATAAGGCCCTAGACTCCCTATCTACATTTCGGGAAGGGCAGCTGGTGATCGGTGGGGATTTTAATATATGTCCCAACCCTCATCTGGACACCTCCTCAGGTCGCACCGTGCATTCATTTGCGTTTTTAAAACATTTCCGCAGATCGCTACAGACTCATCGTCTGGTGGACTTAAGGAGAGTGCTCCACCCTAAAGAGAAGGATTTTAGTTACTATTCCAAGGTGCACCAGGTGTACACGTGAATAGACATGTTGCTCATAGATCAAACTTTGGTGGGGTCGCTCTCTGGCACGTCCATTGGATCGATATCGATCTCTGATCATGCCCCGGTCTCCATCTCCCTGGCTCCCTCAACTTTGGAGACCAGGGAGTGGACCTGGCGCTTAAACGAGAATCTGCTGGATGACGCTGTGGTGCTGGGGAAGGTGACAGATGTGATTACATGCTATTTTAAGGAAAATACCCTGGGAGAGGTGGGGTTGGCGTCCACCTGGGAGGGTCATAAAACGGTGGTTAGAGGTGAGCTCATTTCCCAAGGGGCGAGATTAAAGAAAGCAAGAGATGGGGAACTACAGACCCTTCTGACGAGATTACACACGGCGGAACTCCGACATAAGCGCCAGTTGTCCCCACCCATAGTTGCAGAGCTCCACTCGATTAGGGAGGAACTGGCTACTTGCCTGGAGAACCGGGTAAGGGCTAGACTACATCACTTATCTCACAAGTTCTATGAAAATGGTAATAAGTGTGGGAGGCTATTAGCTAGAGCCTTGAGAAGACAGAGAGCATCAGGCTATGTCCAACAACTTCACTCGGCATCAGGGGATCCCGAAGTTCTCTCCTCCAAAATAGCAGGGACTTTTAAAAACTACTACGTACAACTGTACTAGTTACCAGCTACTTTGCCAGGTATGCCCCAGGACCAAAAAGAGGCGTGCCTCTTGCACTACCTGGAAGAGGCTGAAGCCCCCAAGTTTGAGATGCATATTAATGCACAACTAGAGGCTCCCATCTCGCTGTTAGAAATAGAAAATGTGATTAAAGGTCTTCCCCTTGGTAAGTGCCCTGGCCCTGACTGCTACACCACAGCCTACTACCGCAAATTCTTTCCCCTCCTGGCGCCACATATATGCCAGTATTTCAACACTCTTGCATCAGATATCAAGATGCCCAAGGAGGCGTTATTAGCCCATATTTCCGTTATCCCGAAAGAAGGGAAAGACCCTGCAGCACCGAGTAGTTATAGGCCAATTTCTCTATTGAATACTGACATAAAGATCCTAGCAAATATTTTGGCAAATAGATTAAAGCCCCTCCTACCGACGGTTATACACCCTGACCAGATGGGCTTCATTCAAGGTAGGGAGGCTAGAGATAACTCCAATAGGGCTATTCAGCTGATCCACTGGGCTGAATTGGGACAGTCCAGCCTCCCCTGTCTACTGCTTTCAACAGACGTGGAAAAGGCGTTTGACAGGGTAGACTGGACATACCTACGGGTGGTGTTGACTAGACTGGGGTTGGGACAGAAAATGTTAGGCTGGATAAACTCCCTTTATAGCATGCCAGAAGCTAGGGTTCGAGCCAATGGAGTTCTCTCAGAGCCTTTTGCGATTAAAAACGGAACGAGACAGGGTTGTCCCCTGTCTCCGCTCCTCTTCGCACTGGCTCTGGAACCCTTTCTTAACAGGGTACGCCTCAACCCCGACATTAGGGGGCTGCGAGTAGGTACGATGAAGCATAAGCTTTCGGCATATGCAGACGACGTTCTGTTTTAAGTGGTGGATCCGCTAACCTCGTTGCCCAATATAATGTCGGAGCTGAAGAAATTCCAGTCTGTATCAAACTTTAAGATTAATTACAGCAAGTCTGAAATACTGCCTCTAAAAATCCCTGCTACGCTACGCACCCAATTGCAGATGTCCTTCCCTTTTGATTGGTGTGGTCCCTCGATAAAATATCTGGGCATCCACCTCCCTGCGCTCTATTCACAGCTATATTCATGTAACTATACCCCGCTGATCTCATCGCTTCGAGCTGATCTGAAGAGATGGGATCGCACCTCTTTTTCATGGATGGGTCGAGTCAGCATACTGAAAATGAATGTTTTGCCTAGAATACTATTTGCCCTGCAAATGATACCAATTTCCCTACCCAGATCCTTTTTCTCAACCCTCAATAGCATGTTTACGAAATTTATCTGGCAGGGATGGAGCTCCCGCCTAGCCCTTCGCATGTTGCAATGCTCTAAGGAGCGAGGGGGGGCTGAGAGTTCCCTCCATTAGGAGATATTATTCGGCAATTACCCTGCAGAGAATCCTAGACTGGAATAACCAAACAGTTACCAAATTGTGGGTCCCTCTTGAAAAATTCCTAGCAGGCCGTAATCTGGCCCACGCCCCATGGCTCCCAAAGGCCCATAGATGTGTCTCTGATTTCGCATCCCCTGTCACGGTCCGGGTGTTGGAGCAGTGGGACGCACTGAACACTCGGAGTGGGTTTTCTCCGCTGGGATCCCCGCTTCCACCCTTAGGCGTGTTTCCCTGGTTTATTCCCGGGGAGTGCCTCTCTTTTTTCCGCATCTGGGCAAGGGACGGGGAGATGCGATGAGGGAGATTTGTACAGGAACAGGGTCTAGTGTCCCTGGAATGGCTCCAAACTCATTTCGGGAGGTTTCCGATGGATGACTGGCGTTTTAGGCAATTACACCATTTTATACATAATCTCCCCTTCGCAGTTAGACCCCCAACCTCTCTGACTCCATTCGAGAAACTGTGCAAATCAGACGGCCCCATCCCTCACTCTATTTTGATCCTTCACGAGATGCTGCAGGCCACGGAATCAGAAGGGAAACCCATCTTCATACGTGAGTGGGAGAGGGACCTGCGGCACAAGTTCACTACAGCTCAGCTAGACCAAATATACTGTCTTACCCACAAGAGTACGGTAGACACAAAGATGCAGGAAAACAGCTGTCCCGGTGGTATAGAGTCCCGACGAACTTTAAAGAGAATGTACCCTGCGACCTCTGACGCTTGTAGGAGAGGCTGTGGACACCGTGGTACTTACCTGCATGTTTGGTGGGAGTGCCCGGTGCTGTGGCCCTTCCGGCTAAACGTGAAGGCCCAGATAAAACCGATACTTGATATTAAAATGGAAGACTCACCGATGATGTTTCTGCTGCATGTCCCACCCATCCCTCTTGGCCACTATCGCAAATCAGTGTTGCCGCACCTTTTAAATGCGGCAAGACACCTGATACTAGTATACTGGAAGTCAACTAGAGTCCCTACTCGGATGGATTGGATCTGCCTGGTTGATTCTGTCATGGCTTCAGAGGAGTGGGAGGCGAAATGCAGGGATCGCTATAAGAGGTTTCACGGGATCTGGGCCACGTGGCTCCATTACAAGTCTTCCTTGGCAACGGGTCACTGGGAGTCTCCCAAACCAGCACGTAACTTCTTGGCCATACAAATCATTGATAGAGGTGTTGCGGTGAACAGCCAGAGGGACAGGGAGGCATAGCCCTTGTACCATTGAAGAGTGGACCATTCCACAAACAATATTCATTAGACACTGGTAGTTTGTTTACAGTTTGAGGTTTTACCCCCCTCCTTTCCCTCCTCCCCCTCCCCCCTCTCCTTCATCCCCACCCCATTTCCTAACCCTCCCCATTTCAACCCCTCCTGGACAAATAGCTATTTGCCTGGCGCATAGGGCCGAGTACTCAAATGCAATTTTTTAGAGAGGGGTCAGTGAGACCCCCCCCCGACCCATTGGTACCTTACGTACATTTCCTGCATAACTATGCATGGATCCAGGGAGATAGATTTTAAATGTAGTTAACAAACCAATGTGGAAGGAATGTGTACAAAACTGACAACCTGTTCGTGATTTGCTCTGGTCACTGTACAATATTCCGTATGTCTGTGGGGTGGAATGGGGTGTTATGCTTGTTATCTTGTATTTCCCTTAATTTTGAAAATAAATAAAGATTACATAAAAAAAAACAAAAAAAAAACAAGAGTCGGTAGGGAGGTAACAGGCTAGAAGAAACTCTGAATGAGTGAATTGCAAGTTTAATCCATGTAAAGTCTACTCACCTGCAGATAGACTTAAAAAGGAGGTTCCTGGAGGTTTCAAGGCAACAAAACCCTCTTCTTTGAGTGGTTACAAATGCAGAGCCAGTTGCTGATGGTCAGCTCTTTTTTTTCCTTGCTAGTGTAGAAACATATGAATCAAATCCTCCAGTTCTGCATTCAACGCCACTCAACACTGAAGAAGGCGATATTACTGTCTTAGGCAAGCTGTAGACTGTGCAAATTTCTTTTCTGCAACCACGTGTTGCAGGAAAGAAATTTGCATGATTCCCCCATGAACACAGACAGGGCTGACAGGGAAATCCTTCCTGCCGAACAGTGGTCTGCTCTGGTGGGGCGGGGGAAGCCATCCCCACCTGGAGAAGATAGTCATTATTGCTAGTGGCAATAGGAGCTGCTAGCGATAATCACAAGCAAATCTGTCTGTCTGGTTGTAGCCAAGGTGATCCATTGATCAACTTGCTACATTCAGCCTGCCCACACAAGGTTTGAATCTCGGCTGGTTCCCGCTAAACTATCCGAGATTCAAACTGTCTTTAGCCAGCCTTAGTTGAACATTGGCCAGTTCCTCTGACTCCTGTTAACCATAAAAAGATGTACTGTACACAATGCAACTTGCAGACATATCACAAGTTTATAACTTACCAAAAAAAGCAGAGGTGAGTCGTTTTTTTAGCTCCTTGTATTTTATTGGCTTTGGGAAGGTCCGTCTTTAATCACAATCTCTGATATTTTTAAACCTGTTAAGAAGTAAAAAGGTAAAGCAGCTCATGTAGATGGACATAGTTATTGTGTTCAACAGTTTTCCAATGACTTTAGTGAAATAGTGTTTATGACAGTTTAGAGGCTGCATTTCATTTGCATTTTTTTTTAACGCAGCATGGCCTATTGAAGTGCGTTTGGATTGCAGACAAAGGCGGTCAAACACAGTCTTTTCTTTTCAAATGTTGAATTTTATATTGAAATGCATTCATTTAAGCAGCGCTGCGTTCAAAAGGAAAAGCCTGTGTTTGACAAGAACATTCATTAACATGAGCACTAAGTATTTTTGCTGGAAAACATACATGACATAGATTGTGCTGCTAAGGAGGCTAAAAGCAATTAAAGGTAATTATAGTATATTTGTAATAAATGGTGCCTACTATAAGGATCATTATTTTCTTCTATGCTGTCATTGCTAAAATAATTTTTAAATCAAATAACATTTGTTTTATCTTAAATTGGTTGTAAACCTCAGACATGAAATACGAACAAAGTATATTTCTCTATAGTGTGTAATTGTCTCAATCCAGAGCACTGAGTAGCATTTTTGTCTGCTGCTTCCTTCCTCTGCTATCAGCATGAGTCACTTCTGACTCAAGTTTTCCTGACACCAAGAGCTAAAAAGGTGACAGTGGTGGGACCTCTAGCACACAGCCTGTGATTTATAGTCTCAGCTCTGTTCCTGTGTGCTGTGTGAAGGGGATGTGTCCCTTCCCTCCAATCAGCTCGAAGAGCTCTCCTCATTAAGCCCTGCAGAGTATAATTTCAGCTCCCCTCCCCCTGCTTTCTGACATTTCAGACAAGATTTACAATTTGGGTCTTTGAAACAGATGTAGAGAAGAGAAGACTGCAGATAAACAAGTACATCTTATATAAGAGGATTCATTTTATCTCTGTGTATTGCCTGAGGCCATTCACTTCATTGGGTGTATTTATGGGTATACAATACAACCACTTTTGCTGAGTATTTTGTGTAGAAATGAACACAAGGTTCAGTGTCTGCATTTAGTTCATTTTAGACTCCATAGTATGTGTTCGCAATTAGTAGCAATCGTGAACATTTTGCTTTACCACTTGGGGGAAGTAGAGTGTGGTTGGCCTAAGTTTTACTAAGCTTGGGATGTTCCACTTTATTCTGTTGTAACCAATGACAGGTCGACTTGGCCTTGTGTTTTGGATCATTGTCATAGTGGAATGTCCAAGTACGTCCCATGCGCAGCTTCCTGGCTGATGAATGCAAATGTTCCTCCAGTATTTTTTTTTATAACATATTGCATTCATCTTGCCATCAATTGTGACCAAATTTCCCATGCCTTTGTAGCTCACACATCCCTAAAATATCAGCAATCCACCTCTGTGTTTCACAGACCTTGTTGACTCCTCTCCAACTGTAGGGTTTATGGTTGTGGCCATAAAAAAGCAAAATTTTGGTCTCATCACTCCAAATGACTTTGTGCCAGAAGGTTTGAGGTTTGTTTCTGTGCTGTTTGGCGTAATGTAAGCAGGATAATTTGTGGCATTTGCATAGTAATGGCTTTCTTCTGGTGACTCAACCATGCAGCCCATCTTTCTTCAAGTGCCTCCTTATTGTACATCTTGAAACAGCCACACCACATCTTTTCAGAGAGTCCTGAAGTTATTTGTGAGATTTTCTTTGCATCCCGAACAATTTTCCTGGCAGTTGTGGCTGAAAATTTAGTTCATCTACCTGACCGTGGTTTGGTTTCAACAGAACCCCTCATTTTCCACTTCTTTATTAGAGTTTAAACACTGCTGATTGGCATTCTCAATTCCTTGGATATCTTTTTATATCCCTTTCCTGTTTTATACAGTTCAACTACCTTTTCCTGCAGATCCTTTGACAATTCTTTTGCTTTCCCTATTATTCAGAATTCATAAAGTCAGTGCAGCACTGGATGGAAGATGCAAGGGTATGTTAGGAGTCCAGAAACTCATTGATCTTTTATACACACACTAATTACAAGCAAACAGATCACAGGTGAGGATGGTTACCTTTTATAGTCATTCAAACCCCTTTGTGTCAACTTGTGTGCATGTTATCAGGCCAAAATCAACAGCGTATGTAAATTTTTGATCAAGGTCATTTGGGTAGTTTCTATTGTCCTTATGATTTAAAAAAAAAAAATAAACACGGTTTATTGATAATAAATGGCTTCAGCCAAACACTAACCATGAGTGAAAGAAATGTTTTTGTGTTATCATTCATATTCTCCGAAAAATGGCCTAGAAATCATAAATTCTGTAAGGGTATGTAAACTTATGAGCACAACTGTGTGTGTGTGTGTGTGTGTGTGTGTGTGTGTGTGTGTATGTATGTATGTATGTATGTATCCATCCTCCTCCCTGTCAGCGTCGGTCTTGGCTTTCAGTCCGTGAAGCTTCCGGTGTGACGTCATTTCCGGGTTCACGAGGACTTCCGGTTCGGGGCATACGAGCGATCGTGGGACAGGTGCAGGGGCCATCTACAGCTTTTGGGGGCAGTTGCAGTAGGCATTACAGGTATTCGATCAACAACAGTGGAGGAAGGGGGGGGGAGGGAGGCTGGATTGTCGCCGCTTCTGCGGCCAGGCAGCTGGGCAGTGGATGTTGGATCGTGCATGTTTTCTGGGGCTCTGTACATGTTGGGGAGGGTGAGGGAAAAAGAGGTGGTAGGACAGGTAGGCTGCTGATTATTAGGGTTTTGTCCAGCGGTCACACCATCAAGCATTCTGTAAAAGGTCCTGTCAAGGGTACATGGTGCAGCTGTCAGTACTATTGGGGGTAAGCTGTCTACTGTTAAGTGAAGGAATGGTAATTACATGGCAGGATTTCTCACTCATGAAGCAGCTACAGTAGCAATGTGCTGGTTATTGTCAGTAGTAACATTGGGGTTTTTTCAGAGCATGCTTGCATATGTATAACGGATGGTCCTTGTCTCCCTGGCGGTAGTGTTGCTGCTGCAGTAGGGTCTTGTGATCTACATAGGTGGACTGGTCAAGGTTCGCATCATCATCAGGTGCGTTTTTAAAATAAAAAAAATAGGGGGGGTTTTTGCATTTAGTCATGCGCTTCGGCAGTTTCATTACAGTGTCAATTGTTAATTGCCATGTCATTTCACATTTGTTTTTTTCCCTGCAGTGTCATTCATTACTTCCTTCAATTTTTGTCATGTGCATTGTGCTTTTTTGTCTGCTGTTTTTTTATTATTTCTTCTTTTTCTTTCGTGGTTGTCTGCTGTCACAAAAAAAACAAAACAAAACAAAAAAAAACAGCTTTAGTTGTTTTCTCATTTCTCAAATGTTATCTGCTTCTCACTGCAGTGTCATCCGTTCCTCATTTTCTTATATTTGTCTTTCATTTCACTGCAGTGTTACGTAAAAAAATTTTTATTTTTTTTTCTTCATGTTCAAATCTGCATTTGTATTTCACTACAGTATCATTTGTTGTTTCTTTGTGTTATGTTTGTCTACATGTGGCTGCAGGGTCGTTCGTAATTTCTGCATTTCGCTGCAGTATCATGTCATTATTTGTCTGCATTCGCTGCAGCATCATTCGTTATTTTTCATTATTTTCCATCAGGTGCATTACCAGGTTTCAGGTTATTTTGGTTACTCGTGGTCTCTGGAGTTATTTCAGTTACAGGTGTGTCAGGTCACGTTTTCATTTCATGATGGTAGTTGTCAGAGCGGTTGCAGGATCCGCCACGTCTACGGGTCCATATGGGCTGAGTTTTCGTTTTTTAAAAATGTTATAGAACATATAATGCTCGCCTGTATAACATACGTCATACGTACACGTTCATTCATCCTACTCTTACAATTACCCACCACGTTCTGTGGGTACGTTACCTTGAGTGTTTCGTTATTAATTCCTGTATCAGCTCTGCAGGTCGCTCGGGCTAAACAACGGTAGCACGTTACACATAGGGGTGGTCTTGTTTTGGGGGTTGCACACGCTGTAAGGTGGCAGAGTATTCATGCGCACCATTAGGAATAATGCACAGGGTTCAAGGGGTGCACAAGGGGTGCTTACCCATATGCTTTCTTTCTATAGATCGGATATGTCGCATGTGTCTGATGGCGAGGATTTGGCATTCATCCCTTCGAAAATGGGAGTACCCAGTCGTTGAGAAACTGGACCATTCCTAGGCTCATAGCAGAGCTGCGCCAAGGGGGCATTCCATTCCCAGCTTCAGCCAGGAAAGCAGAATTATTTAGGTTGTTGTTTCCATTGCAACCTATTGCATCTACCAGTGAAGAGCACGCTTCTGTGCACAATTAGTTGACTCAAATTCATACAGTGTTAAATACGTTGGACACATCCATGTCTCAGCTACAGGATAGAATGGAAGTGATAGAAACTCACGTTGCTAGGGATCAAGCAGTTGCAGTTCCATCAGCTCCTGCTCCACCTAGCGTGCCTGTAGGTAATGTTGTCGTTCCTTCACCTGTGGCAGCCCCGTCACCATTGTCAGTGTTACCTTCAGTTTCCCCGGCCCATTTTATCACAGCAAATGTTAAGAAGGACATATTGGAAGGAAAAGATGTGAATTTGGCATCTTTACTGATTGCTTCCCAAGATTTATGGGAGAACAAGTCCTATGCCTGTGGAGAAGTCTCTGTGGTTCTTAAAGCAAAGGACCCTAGGCTTAACCGCAAGCTTAGTGTGGCACAATTTGTGCTGGCTTTTGGTATATTCAGGGATATTATATGCTCAGTCAATCCTAATAGAAGGGAAGAGTAAGATATATACCTACACAAGGTGGTGTACCTGGCGCATAAATATGGTGGGTGTAGTTTTTATGACTACAATAGATCTTTTTCAGCCAAGGTTGCAGCAACATGGGCTCAGTTCCAATTGGTCACATGTTGGAGTAACATCGACACAGAACTTTTCTGCAGGCATTTTGCCAATCAAAAATCTCCAGTGTGTGGCAATTGTCAGTCCACAGCTCACACGTCAGCCTGGTTCCCCGCGATCGAAGTACACAGTCACGTCGGGGTGGTCAAACAAGGCAGTGGGGTATCTTCCACAGGACCCTCAGGACAGGTTGACAAATTGGGAAGGCCTATCCACTATCTTGGTAAGGCGCAATTGTGCAATAATTATAATCAGGCAGGTTGTAATTATAATCAGTGTCGGCTTTTACATGTCTGTTCCAACTGTTTCAGGGCACATCCCAAAACTGCTTGTTTGTTGAGGTCTTCTAACACATGACTAAGCCAAATAAACGTCCCTTTGTTAGGGCATTATCTAGAGAATCATCCGTCTCCGGTTCTCAGGTGGTTTTTGATGGAGGGATTTTCAGTAGGTTTCCATACAGGGTTCGTTACGCTTCCTACTCAGTCTTTTGAATGTAGGAATCTGCTGTCAGCAGATAGATACGCTGCTGTGGTGGATGAACTACTGGATATAGAAATTTCTAAGGGATTTGTAATTGTTCCATTCATGTCTCCGCCTTTTGGTATGTGGAGGGTTAGCCCAATAGGGCTGGTGTGCGGAAAATTTTCCAATAAACATTGTTTAATTTATGACCTGTCTGCGCCTCATTTTTCCCACATACCGAGTTTGAATTCACTTGTCCCATCAGAAGAGTTTTCATTAAAATATGCGTCAGTGGATTCAGCCATACAACACATTTTGCAGTTAGGAAAGGGCGCATGGTTGTCCAAAGCAGATGTGGCCGATGCGTTTAAACTGCTTCCTATCAGACCTGAGCTGTGGCAATGGTATGGTATCAAATGGCGGGGGAAGTATTACTTTGCCACAAAATTAACGTTTGGATCAAAGAGCAATCCTTATTTGTTTGATTTATTCGCACAGATACTGCATTGGATTTTGGGAAACTGCCAAGGTTGTGAGCTGGTAGTTCATTACTTAGATGATTTTTTACTGATTGAAGACCCGGCATCATCTCGTAAGGATTTGGATTTGCTGATGAGGCTGTTCTCGGAATTCAATGTTCCGTTAGCAGTCCGCAAAGTGGAGGGGCCAGTATCAATTTTTTGGGTGTAACCTTGGTTTCCGGTAGCATGGTGGCAAGTTTGCCTGAAGATAAACTTCTGAGGATTCAGCAGACTATTCATGGATTTGTTCAGGCATCAGCATGTTCAAAGAGGGAGCTGCAGTCCCTCTTGGGCATGTTGAATCATGCCATGAGGATTATCCCTCAGGGAAGATCGTATATATCTAGGTTGTTGGCTCTGTTACCTTTATGTCAGGATTCGGAATCAGTAATCAGGTTACAGGCAGATGCCAGGGCTGATCTGATCATGTGGGATCAGTTCCTTCGTAACTGGAATGGTATTTCCTTACTCATTCCACAGCCAGACAATGATTCACCTAGGGTGTTCTCCAATGCGGCAGCATCTATGGGTTTTTCCGCCATTTTTGGTAACCAGTGGTTTGGTGGACGGTGGCCACCCGAGGTGTTTCAATTACCTAAATTTGCTCAGACGTCAGCGCTTTTCGAGATTTATCCCATCGTAGCAGCGGCAGTCACATGGGGTGCAGAATGGACTGGGAAATCTGTAATTTTCTTCACAGATAACCTGGCTACGGCCAACATTATCAATAAAGGCAGGTCATTATTGATCAGGTCTTTCATGCGCAGGTTGACATGGTTAGGCATCACCTTCAAATTTCATTTTCGTGGTGAATTCATCAGGGGGTAGGTTTAATGGTGCGGCTGATGCACTATCAGGTTTAAAAAATGCCGCAATTTTTCTTACAGCATCCAGGAGCCGAGCTGGAGGGCAGAGCAGTTCCACTCTATGCCCAATTGATCATGGACTAGGCAGGTTTTGAGATCAGGCTATGACGTTTGCTAACAGTTCCCTGTCCAGGAATACCTTGAAGGCATACACTACGGGGTGGATGGCCTTTCGTAGATTCATGGATAGATATCCATGTGTTGCCCCGGGGATGTCAGTTTCATCATCGCATTTGCAGCTCATTGTCATAGCGAGTTGGGCTTATCCGCAAGCACAGTCAAGCTGTATTTGTCAGGGATACAGCATTTCAGATCACTACAAACACCTGACATCCCGTCCATTTTTGCAGCTCATCCAGTGAAAGCTATGTTGAGGGGGATGCAAAGGTCTCAGGAACAATCACGGTTGTCACGATTACCGATCACGGGAAGTATTTTTCGGGACATGTCAGACATGTTGTCTACATCCCCCTTTGGGGTGGCCTCCAGTTTGGTGCTGAAAGCCGCGATTTACCTGAGTTTTTTTAGTTTCCTCAGGCCGGGGGAAGTTTCGCAGGCTAATGTACATGCACCGGTATTGCTAAAAAGTAGTCTCACAAAAGATCAATACCATTACGCTTTGCTGCTGGGTAATAGCAAAACCAGACAGTTAGGGCCAGGGTTTGTGGTCAAATACTATGGTACTGGAGGCCCTTGGTGTCCTATGGCAGTGTTGGATTCGCTCTGTAGTTTCTTTGCAGCAGCACCTTTGGATTCCCCTTTGCTCCCCTTTCCGGTGGGCCCCCTTTCCTCAAAACAATTCATCACGCATATATGCATGCTACTGACTAATTTGCATCTGAATCAGAGAGGTTTCTCTGGTCATTCTTTTAGGATTGGGGCAGCCTCCGCAGCTTCCAAACAGGGGGTCCGAGCTTACATCATCAAATATATGGGGCTGTGGAAGTCAGCTTGTTTTAATCGTGACATACCGGAACCACATGTGGAACATTAAGTAGGAAGTACTTGTTAGTATTGTATCTGCAATAAAACCTTTCATACCTATTTCGTGTCTTTTGCCCTCTTTCAGGTATACTGGCCAGCCAGATCGAGGCACACTTCAGGTCTGGCAAACTACGGTATCTTGTCCAGTCAGGGAAGAATCTGACCATTAACCACTTGCCGACCGCCAACCGCAGGTTGACGGCGACAAGGTGGTTCGTTATCGCAAATCGCCGTCATACGACGGCGGCTGCGATAACGCTCACTGTGTTCGGGGAGGGCCAGGGAGCGGGTGCGGCGGCTTCGATTGCCGCCGGCTACCCGCGATGGCCCCCCCGGAGCGAATGAGCGGAGGTCCGTGTATGTAAACACGGACCTCCGCTCTGTGTGAGGGGGAAGGGCTGTGATCACAGCCTTCCTTTACGTGAAGGCTGTGACCACTTCCCTTCCCCAGCTAGGCAAGCCCCCATACAGTTAGAACACGCCCAGGGAACATAGTTAACCCTTAGCGCGCCCCCTGCAGGTTAACCCCTTCACTGCCAATGGCATTTACACAGTAATCAGTGCATTTTTATAGCACTGATCGCTGTATAAATGCCAATGGTCCCAAAAAAGTGTCAAAAT
>BLSH010250654.1:765618-782489 GCA_018402905.1 Glandirana rugosa
GTGTGTCGGTAATTACAAATTTGGCGACTGTTGTTTTCACTCATGTGGGGATTCCCTCCCTTCAACCTCTGCAGCAATGCTGGCAGCACTCATACGTCTATTTCCCAAAGACAACCTTTGGATATGATGCTGAGCATGTGCACTTAACTTCTTTGGTTGACCATGACGAGGCTTGTTCTGAGTGGAACCTGTCCTGTTAAACCGCTGTATGGTATTGGCCACCGTGCTGCAGCTCAGTTTCAGGGTCTTGACAATCTTCTCATAGCCTAGGCTATCTTTATGTAGAGCAACAATTCTCTTTTTCAGATCCTCAGAGAGTTCTTTGCCATGAGGTGCCATGTTGAACTTCCAGTAAGCAGTATGAGAGAGTGAGAGGGATAACACCAAATTTAACATACCTGCTCCCATTTACACCTTATAATACTAACAAGTCACATGACACCGTGGAGGGAAAATGGCTAACTGGGCCCAATTTGGACATTTTCCCTTAGGGGTGTACTCACTTTTGTTGTCAGCGGTTTAAACATTAATGGCTGTGTGTTGAGTTATTTTGAGGGGACAGCAAATTTACACTGTTATACAAGCTGTACACTCACTACTTTACATTGTAGCAAAATGTCATTTCTTCAGTGTTGTTACATGAAAAGATATAATAAAATATTTACAAAAATGTACTCCTTTTGTGAGATACTGTACATGTTCTATAATGTAAACATATATCCTATACACACTCCTCTCCCATAGCATGCTGGCTGTCTCGGACTGTCTCCCGTAGCATGTCTGCCATCGTTGACTGTCTCCCGTAGCATGTCTGCCATTGTTGACTGTCTCCTGTAGCATATCTGCTGTCTCATTGTATACATACACTGTTTTTTCATCCCATTGATTTTACATAATATGAGTTTGATATTTATGCATAGTCTTTTTTTCACCCTACTACTTCTTATGTTTACCCAGATGTGAAAAATATTCTATATAAGGCTTTTGAAAAAACAAATGTTTGTTACAGTGCCCTTTGTTTATTTACAAAGCTACATGTTTTGCTATTAAAATAGTGGTTTAATTAAATAAGATATACGGTACTTGGTGGTATTCATTTAAATTGGCAAAAAAAGAAAATGTGTGGTATTTGTCAATGTAAATAGCATGGCTTCTTGGAGAGTAAACTGCTATCTGAATTTTCCAGGCTGTTAAAACTCTTAGTTCCACTCTTTGCCTACAGGGGGAATATCATGTCTAACCACAAGCCTCTTGTTACTCCTTGAAAGCTATTATTAATTACTTGCTAGGGGCCATCTCAGCATTTTATTTATCCTGCAAAAACATATGAAATAATCATATACAAAGTAATCTTGTAAGAATGAATATTTGATTGCTTTTTAAACACCTAAACGGGATAGTAATATGATGCCTGTTTTTACTTTTAATTTCATATGATGGTACATCAAACGCAATGTCACAGAATTTTACCAACAAAAATGTTTTAAAATAATTTATTACGTCCTTATGTAATGAAGTCCAAAGTTTTAGGTGACAAAGGTCATGAAGGAGGGCAGACCTTAAAATGGAATGCATACGGGGCTACCTCTTCATTTAAAATAATGTAATTATGCAATGGAATATTACCAACACTAAATTAACAACATTTCACTTAGTCATTCCCCTCTTGCCACTGTCTTCGGCATGGTCTACTTTTATGTAAACACATGAATATTTTAACATATATTCAGATACATTTTCTTCCAACATATTGGTATGACAGTAACAGACAAAATTTCACATGCTTTTCTATATAAATAGACATTTTATTACTGCTTAGTAGGCACATTTTATCTTGGTATATAGGGGTTAATTTACTAAAACGAGAGTGCAAAATCGGGTGCAGCTATGCATGGTAGCCAATCAGCTTCTAAGTTCAGCTTGTTCAGTTAGGCTTTGACAACAACCTGGAAGATGATTGGTTTCTATCCAGAGCTGCATCATATTTTGCACTCTCCAGTTTTAGTAAATCAACCCCTATGTTCCTATAAAAAGTCTTTACTGCCTTGAAAGATCTCAGGTTTTATTGTCACAGAACACCAAATCACAGCAGATTCAATTATGTTTATACATTTTTTACATTTTGTGATGTTTTACCAAAAAATGTAAATTTATTTTATGTGATAGGCTAACACAAAGTGGCATATAATTGTGAAGTGGAAGGAACATGATAAATGGTTTTCAAAATTTGGGAAAAGTGTGGCGTGCATTTGTATTCAGCCCCCTTATTCTGATACCCCTAACTAAAATCTAGTGGAATCAATTGCCTTCAGAAGTCACCTAATTAGTAAATAGAGTCCACCTGTGTGTAATTTAATCTCAGTATAAATACAGTTGTTCTGTGAAGCCCTCAGAGGTTTGTTAGAGAACCTTAGTAAACAAATAGCATCATGAAAGCCAAGGAACACACCAGACAGGTCAGGGATAAAGTTGTGGAGAAGTTTAAAGCAGGGTTAGGTTATAAAAAAATATCCCAAGCTTTGAACATCTCACAGAGCACTATTCAATACATCATCCAAAAATGGAAAGACTATGACACAACTGCAAACCTACCACGACATGGCCATCCACCTAAACTGACAGTCCGGGCAAGGAGAGCATTAATCAGAGAAGCAGCCAAGAGGCCCATGGTAACTCTGGAGGAGCTGCAGAGATCCGCAGTTCAGGTGGGAGAATCTGTCCATGGGATAATTATTAGTCGTGCACTTCAAAAATCTGGCCTTTATAGAAGAGAGGCAAGAAGAAAGCCATTGTTGAAAGAAAGCCATAAGAAATCCTGTTTGCAGTTTGTGAGAAGCCATGTGAGGGAACCAGCACACAAGATGGTGCTCTGGTGGTCAGATGATACCAAAATTGTGCTTTTTTGCCTAAAAGCAATGCACTATTTGTGGCAAAAAACTAACACGGCACATTACCCTGATCACACCATGAAAAATTGTGGCAGCATCATGTTGTGGGGATGCTTTTTTCCAGCAGGGACATAGAAGCTGGTCAGAGTTGATGGGAAGATGAATGGAGCCAAATACAGGGCAATCTTAGAAGAAAACCTGTCAGAGTCTGCAAAAGACTTGAGACTGGGGCAGAGGTATACTTTCCAGAAGGAAAAAAAAAACCCTAACCATACAGCCAGAGCTACAATGGAATGGTTTAGATCATAGCATATCCATGTGTTAGAATCATGAGAGAATCGTGATCTTTATTCTAAGCAAAAAAATTGTGATTCTCATTTTGGCCAATCGTGCAGCTCTACTCTCTAGATTTGCCAAGCTAGTAGACTACGTACTCAAAAATACTTGCAGCTGTAATTGCAGAGAAAGGTGGTTCTACAAAGTAGCTAAACGCTAATTTTGTGTCCCATCAGATCACAGAGCATGGATTTCAGAATTTCCTATGTTTCTCCTGGCAAACCGTAGGTGAAATATCATATAATTCATCAGCTGACTTCATTAACACACACCCTGCACCTGCCCTACCCCTCTGGGAGATTGCTCCCACTCATCTCTGTAGCTACTTGCTTTTCCAATGCAGGCAATGTCAGTGAGCACTATTTTCTCTCTATACACAGCCAGTGTCTACCTCGGCTGATTAATTGTTTTGTATGTTACCTTCATCTTGCATAGATCATTCATTTGGCAGAGTGTGCAGGTGCTGAGTGATCACATAGTCTGTGGAGCAGAGCTGTAGTATTGAAAACAGAAAAAGTGTGTCCCTGGAAGTCTGTAAAGCTCACCATGCACTATACAATCTGTTTGTACAATATCCTTTAGATCTACCATCAACTATTTAGTTGAATGGGGCCTGAAAGTAAAAAATAAGGTGTTTATATCCCCCTCCCCCCCCGAGCTGGAGCTGTGTTACAAGAAAATCTACAGCTCAATGCCTCCCTCCTATGTACTTGTATAAAGCTGGCCATACGCTATAAAATCCGATTGTACAACCTCTGTACAATTACCCTTAGAGTTACAAAAACTATGAAATAGGTGGACCCACCTGAACAATGCATTCAATTTGTATCAAATCAGGCAGGACCTTGCACTACATAGCTGATGGTAGATCTAATGGAGATTATACAATCAGATTGTAATATGTATTGTTACCTTAAGGGAAGAAGTAGAAAAGTGGGTGGAAATAAAACAAGAGGTGGTATAGTAATGAGGGAGGTGTGGTCCACAGAAGTAAAACACACCCTATTCTTTGATACAGAGAGGCAGTGCATGATGGGATGCATAGTTTCCTGGAAGGTCACATGGCAATATGAGAAAATCTGCCATAGACTAAATAAGTGATCTCATTCGGGATGCCTTGGGTAGAAAAGAAATCAGAAAAGAATTCTATTTATTGGTAAAAGTGAAATTCTGCCTGAAAAGGTTAAGTTAGCATTTATTATGGTGGTTGAGTTCAATGACCAGTAGAGAGGCATGGCCACGCTCCATTTTTCCGGTTTCAGATTTGCATAAGACTAATGCTATATATCTTTGGATTTACTAATTCTTTTAACATGCATTTTTTGGAAAATAACTTCATGTTTATTCATGTTTTCATTATATGCTTAAAACCTAAGTTTAGTCAAAGTTAGAAAAAAAATCAGCACAAGGGGCATGACTTACCATTAATCCAAAATGTACCTTGTGCTGCTGATTCCTGCATTGATTGAAATCTTCCTCCATCAACCCCCCCCCCCCCCCCCCCCATCTCTGTATGAATGACACACAATCTATAAATGGAGGGGATGGACCCTTCAGCCCATGCATATGCCACTTTTCATTTGTGGAAGCAATAGTATGACTTCTATGAATGAAGGCGCTGAGTGGAAAGGGTGACAGTAGTCAGGCACTGTTGATAAGAGCCTGTCCCAGCTCCCTCAGCTATGGGGGGGGGGGGGGGAGCTCAATGGAGGAAGAGTCCAAACAAGACACAGCAGATTCATAGTAAGTTCTGTCTCTTGCTGTTTTTATTAAAACTAAATTTGGGTTTTAATTGGTAATAATCTGTTTTTTTATAGGTTAACTAAAATCTGTTTCCTCAACAAGAGGGTTAGTTTACCAAGTTAAACCAATAGTATAAGGATCCTAATTTTTTTTTTTTAAAAAGTGTTATTTTTTTTCAGGTGAAGCCAATGACATTTTAAAATTGCAGTCACATGGCTGACATAAAACATATTTATCATTTTGTCAATATACTGTGCATGAATTGAGTTTTTAGCAGTCTAAACTAGAGAAGTTTGCCTCAACTTTTTTGCCTTACATAATTTCATCTTAAAAAAATAAAATACTAAAATACATAAAGAAATTGATGCAAGGTGCTTGTCTTACCAATGATGTTGATGACAATGTTTGGAATTGCTTTCCTAAAGAAAATGAAGATCACAGCTATGCTCACTGCACTCATGTTAAATATTTTAATACTACCTTTTTGTGACCAGATGTGTCTCTTCGTCTATTACAGAATTGTAAATTACCAGGCTAAAATTTGCATGTTATACTGAACAAAATGGCAATTTGCTACTATGCACTATTGGGAGGCTTTATGCTTGGGAACTTTTGAAAGTCAGAATTCTTGAGAATAGGGATGGAGTGGTGGGCAGGGCTAAATTGTGCTAATAGTGCAGGCTTGAAATGAGTCTACGTACAGGCTGAGAAGCATGTAACGTACATAGTGCAGGTGTCTGGGGTGGGTAACGTACATAGTGCAAAGGTCATTTGTGTTAAATACAGGTTGTGGGGGGTCAGGAGGGGGTAATGCACAGAATGCATCGTATTTTTATATATGTGTTTTTTTTTAATGTGAGTGCTTAAATTATGTTTTGTGTAGAGCTATATCTGAATTTTGTTGCATGATCAGTGATTGTATAATGATAAAATGCTTGAATTCTTTGAAGGTGTATGCAACATACATAGTTTAGGAGTATATACAGCCCAGCATGCAGTATCCTTTTGATTCTTTTCAGCACAGCAGTACTACATATGAACGTGTGTACAAGCTAAATGCAAATGCATACTATATATATATATATATATATATATATATATATATATATACATACACACACACACTGCATACACATACATACAAACTGAATGCGCATAACATATATATTTGAGTATAAGCCAAGTTTTTCAGCACATTTTTTGTGCTGAAAAAAGCCCCCTCGGCTTATACTTGAGTCAGTGTCTGTCTATGTATGGCTTGTCACTGTGCTGTGGACAGGGGTGGGTCTGGAGCCGGAGCGTGGGTCGGAGCGGCTGACATGCAGTCTGAAGAGAAGAGAGACGGTAATGTAATGGCGATTGTCAGTGTAATGTAATGTCCCCTGTAATGTAATGGCTGAGTCCATGTGTTCTGGCTATAATCCCTGTGTTCTGGCTCCCTGTCCCCGTGTTCTGGCTGCTGCATTTCCCACCCTAGGCTTATACTCAGGTCAATAACTTTTCCCAGTTTTTTGTGGTAAAATTAGGTGCCTCGGCTTATATTCGGGTCGACTTATACTCGAGTATATACGGTACATGAAATATGCATGTATGCTGCATACACATAGCTACAACATGCATACACATGTATACAACATACACACTACATAGAGATGTGTACAAAATACTGTACATACACATGCACACACCGTTAGAATCTCTGGTGGCATCTTTATTCCCCGTATCTCCACTCTTGTTGGTGGAAAACTGATAGGGGCAGCTAACCCCTGCCTTGTCCTCTTTGCCCCCGCACAGTTCTTCTTTTCCCGGTAGGCACTGGTCCTTCTCTTCTGGCAGGTACAGCTACTCCTCCTCTCTGAGGATGTAACTATTCCGGTAATGACCTGCCAACTGGAGCTAAATTCCGGTATTGTTGGGTCAATTTGCAACTATGTTCATGGGCAGAGCTAGTTTTAAATTGTACAAACCACCAAGCAGATACTTATTGAAAACCTATTAAAGTGTACAGGGCGCAGTGGTCAGATGTTTGTGACTGTGGTCCATATATTACTGGTCAGCAAGTGAAAAAAATCAGTTCTATAATTGATGTCAGTGGTAGTAAACGTGAACAATAGTTGCCAACATTTGAAAAGAATTAAAAACGACACCTGGAAGGGATCAAGAAGAAAAATGAAGGGTGCTATGTAGCCACCTAGCACCCACCTTGAAGCATCTGAGAAGAGAAATGTGGAAAGTGCTTGTGGGTGTTGCTTCATGTTGTATGGCTTGTAGTGTGCCACCTTTCCCACTTTGCTTTGCTATGGTTTAGACAAAATTGGGCATGGGGACAAATTGAATATAGTGTGTGAATAAAATAAGTCTCATTGTTCTCTTAAGAGGCTGCAGTAATCACCCTTAGCATTGGTATTAGTGCCAGCAGTGATTACCTCCAGCATGTGTCATGACCATCTATAGCCCCCAGCCGGTGTCAGGGTCAGCAATGACAACCTCCAACAAATGTCAACCAACATTCTGACACTACTGAAGTTCGGCTTACTCACGTAGAGGTTTCTTAGATTGTGAATAAAAAATTATAATTGATATATCATCAATGTTGTTTAACAGCTGGATTCACAGGAAAAGTAGTTTGTGAGTGCTTGCTTTGCATTATGGGATTATCTATCAAGTCATGTTTATGACTTTCTGTTTGAGTTGGAAATACACCTTGTTGATTCTTTCTGAAGTACAGCAATATTTTTTGTCATTTAATTCAGCTGACTTTGTTTCCTGAAGGTAATAGAATTAGATTTTTACTGAGGCAGAGAATAATTGTGTTAGCAATTTCCTCTGTGGTAAGTATTTCTGCAGTAATTCACTTTCAGAAAAGCACTCAGTGTTCCAGAGGAGTTCTAGGGGGCAATGTGTTCAGTATCCCATCATTATGCATTAGTTCCCAATTCATCATCAAAGTGCTGATCATAATGAGTCATTTGGAATTCATCACGATTGGTATTAATATATCCATATGTTGGGTAGCACAAATGTAATTTACATTGGTCCTTAGAAATTAAAATTGCACTTTTACAACCTTATGCATTTATCTCAATTTTTGCTGGCGAATAAAGAAGGTCATTGGTAGATAGTTCAAATTGTTAAACAAATTAAAGCCAGGAGATGTTTTAAAATAAACCTTGGTGCTAGACGCTTCAGGACATTAATATGAATCCAGTAATACATTTCCAAATGTGCCAGGATTCTGACGTTAATGTTCAGTGTTTAAATGGGTTTTGTGGTTGCATTACATGTATACCCTGGAATCACTACCTTGGATTTACTAAAGTGCTTGTTGTTTCTTCCTTTTCTGCATGTACTATAGTTCCAACAATATTGCAGCCTATTGTAAATAGAAATGTAGTAGACAGATCACACAAAGCTGTCAGATCTAATGAAAAAAAATAATAACATAACAGTTACTGAAATGTTGCAAAATACAGCCAAGATTTCACACTTCAGTTTGATTGGCCATTGATTAATTAAAGAGATATTAAACCCAAAACCAAAAATGTAATATTGCAGCTTACCAGTCCTTAGATGTGGTGGCTGTATTCGTTTTCTTTTTTTAGGCTTTGCTTCTTTTATGTTACCTGGTGATCCTGCCAGTAACACATGTAAGAATTGGTGAGTTGCAATTAATACCTTTTTTTGGATTTAAACATGGTACTTAAGGGGGGGGGCGTGGCCAGCGGCTGAGGAGAATGGCTGCGTGAAGCGAGAGCTCTGTGAGAATCCCCAGACATCCAGCTACCAGAAGCAACGGATAGCAACTTTAGTTGGTGGAATACTAATCCCAGGCACCGGGTCACTGTCCGAGCTGAGTATGAGCAAAAGAAAGCCGGACTGCCCGAGAAAACTGACAGACTTCTTTTAGTCCGTGGGCATAACTAGGCCTCAAGATGGCGACGGATGCCCTGGCTATAGCGGCGGTGACAGCCACAGTACGGCCTCCAAGGAGAGGGCGCGACCACGCGTACCATCACTGGGACAGAGCAGCATCTCCGCACCGGGGTCATCCCCAACACAGAGCCTGCAAAAAGCGACCAAGAAGCAGTCGGAAGGACACAGATATCCAGGTGAGCTGGGGGAGCAAGAGGGGTCGCAGGACAACACACATAGAACAGCTACATGAATTCCCTACATCAGGACAACACCTAACTGACTCTACCATGAGGGATATGCTGATCAACCTTAGAGGAACCCTACATAAAGATTTAATGGAGTGTGTCGCTCAATTAAAGGCTGATGTATCGGCACTGGGGGACAGAGTCAGTCACACAGAGGATAAAATGGGGGGATTTGCCACAGCTCATAACGAGCTAGTGGACTCCCACAATGAGATGAAAGAAGAAATACAAGCGATGAAAAATAAAATGGCAGACATAGAGGACAGAAATAGAAGGAACAATATCAAACTGAGGGGGGTCTCTGAAACAGTCCCTCCGGCTGAGCTGCACCACTATGTCCAGCAATTTATAGCAGCCCTCCTGCCTGAAACACCGGAGAAGGAGGTGATAGTGGACAGGGCTCACCGCCTGCCAAAGCCCAAACATTTACCAGAGAAAATAGCAAGGGATGTAATAGCAAGGATCCATTTTTTTCATATAAAAGGTGAACTGATGCGGTTCTCTAGGAAAAACCCACAGCTACCCGACCCTTACACACTTACTAAAATATCTTCAGACTGGCAGAAAGTTTAACCAGAATATGGGCAGAAGAATTTTGAACCAAGACCCTTCTTTCCAGCTGGGTGCCGTTAATGGGGAGAAGGAGCTCAGTCCCCTCAAAGTGAAGGAGCGAAAATTTTCGCACTTTGTGAACTTTCTCACAGTACTTAAATATTATGTGTTTTCTTTATTCTTAATTTTCTTTTTTTTGTTTGCTCCGGAACTTCCTAATCAATTTCGTACATGGATGACAGAACCCTTCTCAGAACCCAGAATGAAGAACAGCAGAGTCTCCACATAAGCTCCAATAGCAAACACAGCACCACCACCTGCAGGTGACCAGGGTGAACTGTAAAGGGTAAGACAATTAAGCTACCTACCCTTAATAGCCCTCTATGAAAACCAGTGATGGCATTGCAGATCATATCGCTTAATGCGCATGGACTAAACAATCCAGCCAAACGCAAAGCCATGTGGCAAGACCTGAAAAATCTTAAGGGAGAGGTCATCTGTATACAAGAGACCCACTTCTCCATGGATAACCATCCCAAATGCTCGAATACACACTTTCCTTTAATGTACAAAGCATGTGCGGGGAATAAAAAGGCAGGTGTCCTGACTGCCATAAATAAAACCGTGGGAGATACCTTATACTAAATGTGAGCTCAATAATGTTCTGTACACACTTGTGAACCTCTATGCTCCCAATACAGGCCAAGCAGCTTTCTTGCGCTCCCTGATGAAAAAAATCAGCAAGATAAAGAAGGGCCTCTTACTTCTCTGTGGGGACTTTAACTGCTTAGGGGACAAAACCATGGGCTGCACCTCTCCTAAAGGATTATACAGGTACGAACTGAAACCTTTTTTGTCACAAAATAACTTATACGATGCTTGGAGATGTATAAACTCTACTGAAAAGGACTACACATTTTATTCAGCCCCACATAATTCCTACTCCAGGATGGACCTTTTTTTAACTGATTTAAATTTACTACAAAGGACAATTAAAGCTAAAATCCATCCAATCACTTGGTCGGACCATGCGCCCATCTCCCTCCACATAAAAGACGAGGACTCCCAATGCCAGGCTTTCCTATGGAGGAATAATACCTCCATACTACAAAACCTCACATACCAGAAGAGACTGGCCAAATCGATTAAGGAGTATTTTGAGGATAATAAAGCAACTGACACTAATGTGATGACAATATGGTGTGCCCATAAACCATTTAGTAGACGCCTGCTGATTCAAGCAGCCTCAAGGGAGAAGAGGAGGAGAGCCACAAAATTAAATGAGCTCCTATGTAAAACCTGGCAGACTCACTCAACAAACAGAACCCCTCCAATAAACACCAAACGGAGTTAGCGAACTGTAGGCAGCAACTAAGATTACACCTCAGATCACGAAGCGCAACTTAAACGTATTAAAGCAAATTACTATGCCCATGGTATCAAGGCGGGCAAACTTTTGGCCAATTATATAAAGAAAAAACTACAGCACACTAGACTAAACTCTATAAGAGATCCACACTCCAATGAAGAAGTATTTCACCCAACTAAGATAGCCAACGCCTTTCAAAAATATTATAGTGATTTATACAATCTAAAAAATGATCCAAACGCCCCCCAACCAACCGATGTAGGAATAGAATCCTTTCTTAACAAGCTTAATCTCCCTAAATTATCGGAAGAAGCATTATCTCACCTTAATGCCCAATTCTCTGAAAAGGAAATTAGAAAAGCAATACACTCTTCCCTAAACAAAAATCTCAAGGTAGTGATGGTTTTACATCAGAATACTATCAAACATTTTCAGACATTTTAACCCCCCAGTTAAAAGCGACATTTGACTTTGCGGCTAACTCCTCCTCTTTCCCGGAAGAGATGTTGCAAGCTACAATTATAGCCCTACCTAAGCCAGGGAAGACGCCAGACTGTCCACAAAACTTTAGGCTTATATCATTATTAAACACTGACCTAAAACTGTACGCCAAGATACTAGCAAACCGTCTGGCTGAGCACACGCCGGGCCTGGTCAAAGTTGACCAGGTGGGATTTGTGCAGGGCAGACAAGTGCCTGACGGCACAAGATGACTCCTCGACTTAATTAAAATTGCGGAGTGCACCTACAGTTATAGTGACCCTAGATGCTGAAAAAGCATTTGATAGGGTGCACTGGGGATATCTGGAGGCAACGCTAAAGAAATGTGTCGTGCAGGGCTTTGTCTATAATGCTATAACAGCTTTATATACAAAACCCTGGGCTTTGGTATATAACTTCAATGTATTATCAGACAAATTTCCTATCATCAATGGGACCTGACAGGGATGCCCGCTATCCCCTCTGATATTCTCCCTATTAATGGAGCCTCTGTCAGAATCCATAAAATCAAATTACCTAATCTCAGGAATCAAGATTGGGGAACAGTCCCATAAAATTGGGCTGTTCGCAGATGATGTGGCTCTCACTCTCACCAGCCCGGCGTCTTCCCTGCTAGCAGCTGAGGAAATTTTGAAGAAATTTGGGTTGATTTCTTACTATAAACTGAATGTCACTAAACCTAGCATATTACCGAGAGGCCTTACAAAATCCTCTATATTAAACCTTAAACAAAGATTCCCATTTCAATGGGAATCTGAGTCTCTCACATACTTAGGAATAATAACTTACAAAGGCAACTTCCCTAAACTACTGAAAATTATAAAATCCGACTTACAACACATCAATAACCACAAGTTATCCTGGATGGGCAAAATAGCTGCAATAAAAAACACAATTTTACCTAAAATCATATATTACTTTAGGACAACCCCAATCAAAATCCCGGATCAGTTTTTCAATGAAGCAGACCAACTGTTCCGCAGATTTGTCTGGAGGGGGGGGGAAGGACCAGAATATTGTATACTATGTCCTTAGACACAAGATGAAAGGAGGGATCACCTGTCCAAATCTTTCACCCATCGACTGATAAACTTTGGGTAGCAATAGAAAAATTTATATTAAAGAATAGACAACACCCGGTGCTATTATTGGCACACCTAACAGGTATAAAAACCCATTATGGGAAACTCCCTTCCATAGAGGCCACATTAAATGCTTGGGAAGTCTTACACAGATCATCCCCTAAAGAAGACCTCAAAAAACACAAAGAGCTCCAACTACAATTATATGAATATCTAATTCCCAACTTAAAAGTAACGCAGGAGCTAAAAGATAATATTAAAACAGATAAAGAACTGCTCTCCCAACAACATAGAACGGACTCATATGCCTTGTATCAAATAAACCACTTCCACAGGGCAAATAAAACTTTGCATTACATAGGGAAGTATGGAACTACCTAAATTCTAGTTTTGATCAACCTAAAAGGTTATCATGGTTTTATAATACGCTACAGCATAAAAGGGAACTGACTAAATCCTCTAATATGATCAACAGGGAAAAAGAAATAGGCTCCCCAATCTTGACCTTCGAATGGCAAAAGGCACTTCAAACCTATTATGCCCACACCCATTGCACAAACCATTGGGAACTAATGATGAAAATCTTATACAGAACATATATGACCCAAATTAGAATCTCACAGATATATAAAACTGAAGCGAATGCATGTTGGAGAGAATGTGTAGGTAATGGAAGCGTTTTGCATATACTCTGGGGATGCAAAGGCTTAACTAGCTTCTGGAGGGGAGTATTCGCACTAATCACTAGAATAACAGGATTGATAATACGCCCGAACCCGAAATTAGCATTACTAAATGTAGGAATGCACTTAATAAGCCCTTCTCTAAGACCACTAATCACTCATATACTTATGGCAGCTAAATTAACGATTACTTCAGAATGGAAATCAGAAGTCGCGCCTAATCTATCGGAGGTGATATATAGAATAAATTCTCAATATAAATACAAAAAATTCTTTGCTATTCAATCATTAACAACTGTCCACTTTAACCAATACTGGGCCCCCTGGGTTTCACACTTTCCAGAAGATTAACTGAGGTCCATCTGCAGAATTGGAGTTCCAGTGCCACTCTGTTATTTTTTCTTTTTCTTCTTATTATTTGTTGTTTCCAATCTTATTTTACTTGTGTTTCTCAGATAAATTGGCTTTTCCATAACATAGAAAAAAGTACAGTGGAATGACATAATTCATAATGCTTGTCTATTGTTTCAGGAAGTAGCTGGCCCACTCCTCCCTGGGCGCAGTTAGTTCCCAAAAGGGGCACCTGGGGTAGGATCGGGTGAAAACAAAAGGAAGATAAAATCTTATGCTAAATACTAAGTGAATATACTATTGTTAATGGAAAATGAATATCTCGCTTAATTACAAATTCTAGGTATTATCGATCAAGTAAATATAAGCGCATTGAATCAATGTTTCTTGCATGGAAATGTAACGGTATTATGATTGCAACCTGTTGGAAATCCCAATAAAAACGAGTTGAAATGAAAAATGGTGCTTAAGGGGATATGTCCCCTCTCAATAACTATATCAATGGAACTGTTTCTGGGATCATTTAGAGATAACCCAATATATATCAAGTATACCTGCCCACTAAAAAAGTAATGGTGTACATGTATCAAGGTCTCTGATTTCAAGATTAATTTGGCAAGTACCTTGTAAATATTTTGATACTTTTATTATTTAGTTGGACCTCTTTCAAGTTGTCTCATCCAGCTTTAGGATCCTTTCACATGAGTCTTGTCTGGTCCGTTCAACAAGGGATCCTGAACAGATCCCTGGCTGAATCGGAGCAAAACAGGACTGATGTCACTTTCAGTTCTTTTTCTGCTTTTTAACAGTAGACCTTTCCAGGCCCTTGCCTGATCTATGGGCAGTCGGATGAATATAGGCTTGTGTCTGTGTACATCTCCCTACTTACGGTCTCATTTAGGTCCTGAAAGACAAAAAAGGACGCAGAGGTAAGCAAATATAAGTGGACAGTATGTGCCCTGTGTCAAACAGCCCCTGTCAGTTGTGAATGGAGTATATCTGCCACATTTTGCAGTACATAAGATAAATTGGTGGCAATGCAAGCTCTAAATCAGGTGGCAGGGGGTCAATCGCTGGCCACAACTTGTTTACCACCTGGGATATAATGCATCTTTCCCTGTGTTATTGGGTTGTTGCTAGGAATGGATGCAAGCAGGCTTTGAGGTAACATGACTGCGGGTCTGAAGCAGACCCAGCAGGGTCTATTTACTAGCCAGGAGGCTTAATAACTGTTTCTGCTGGGCTTTTGTTTTATACTGTGATTCTTACCCCTATGTGGAACTAGACTTGTTTTTGCTTTAAACGTTTGCCAATAAACATGGGCAGGAAGCCCCTAAACCTGCATGGTGCATGGAATACCACTCTGCGAGCTCTCCTCTTGAAGCTGAACTCCACAACCCATAGGCCCCTTTCACACACACGGACCGTTTGTCCGTTTTTCATCCATCCGTTGACGGATGAAAAACGGACATCAATGCAACTCTATGGAAAAACGGATGACAACTGATGATCATTCATTTGCATCCGTTTTCATCCGCTTCCGTCAGCATCCGTTTTTTTGAATGTATGAAAGTCCTATTTTTCATCAGTTGAAACAACGGATCGGACGAAAAACGGATGTAAACTGACGAACGGTCAGTTTTTCATCCATTTTTGCATTGGTAGTGGATGTAAAAAAAAACTGATGAAAAACTGATGACCACAGATGAAAAAACGGATGAAAAATGGATGAACTGATGAACTGATAAATTGATGAACTGATGAACGGTCCGTGTGTGTGAAAGGACCCATAGACTTTGATAGAGCTTCAGATCAGGTCCACTTGAAAAATTGAAAGGCAGCTTTGATTAAAAAGCCCATGTGAAAGTACCCTTGGGCCTTATTCACAATGGCTATCCAAAGTTTAGCTTCTCCAAATACTGGACAAGTTATCTGGGAAGTATAACCCACCTATCATAATTATACAGTACAGGATAAAGGTCATGTATTCGTAGAACATGGGTTGTATACAGGCTAACTTTAGGTGTTTGGACACTGGCAAAAAATTTGCTAGGGCCACATCTAGTGCACAATCATATAATCCCATCCACTCTCAGTGCTAGTACCTTTAGGTGATGGACCTCTTCTACTATAGAGATTCTTTTTTCTTTTTAAATATTCTTTTATGTTTCAGACACTTCAATCAAAATCTGATTACTTATTGCCCTGGACTATTTAGCAGTATCCCGATCAGTAGCCCTTAGTGTTTACCTTGGGGAACTTACCCTGAACTCCACCACGAGGCTGCCCTGTAATATTTGCTCATTGGATCCTCTGATAGACACTCACCATGCCGCAAAGTGTAGGGTGCTATATAGTCCCAGGGTCATGATCCATCTATATGGTTCCCATTTGTGTAGATATGGTGAGATATGGCTTTTCAGTTTTTTGGACCAGTTTCTGATTATTATTAGTCAACCAGCAGTGCTTAACACACAATGCAGATAAATAGGTAGATGAGCATAGTTACATAGTTACATAGTTACTGAGGCTGGAAAAAGACACGAGTCCATCAAGTCCAACCCATGTGTGTGTTTTTTTATGTCAGTATTACATTGTATATCCCCCAATGTTGTGGTCCCTTAGGTGTGCATCTAATAATTTTTTGAAATTATCTATACTACCAGCAGAAACCACTGTTTTTGGAAGAGAATTCCACATTCTCACCGCTCTTACCATAAAGAAGCCCCTACGCATCTTGAGGTTAAACCGCCTTTCTTTCATTCTCAGCGAATGGCCGCGTGTCTTCGTGTTTTCCCTTGCGCTGAATAGTTTTGCCCCTATAGCGGGGTCACCAGTACAGTATTTGTACATTGAAATCATATCCCCTCTCAAGCGTCTTTTCTCCAGAGAGAATAAGTTCAGTGCTTGTAATCGTTCCTCATAACTTAGGTCCTCTAATCCCTTAACTAGCTTTGTTGCCCTTCTCTGAACCCTTTCCAATACCAGGACGTCCTTCCTGAGGACTGGTGCCCAGAACTGGACGGCATACTCCAGGTGTGGCCTCACCAGAGACTTGTATAGTGGGAGAATTATTGATTTATCCCTGAAGTTAATCCCTTTCTTGATGCATGCCAACACTTTGTTAGCTTTGCTTGCAGCAGCTTGGCATTGCATGCCACTGCTGAGCCTGTTCTCCACCAGGACCCCAGGTCTTTTTCCATCCT
>BLSH010250654.1:782542-801038 GCA_018402905.1 Glandirana rugosa
GATTAGAAATCCTCGTCAGAAGACTGACCATACTATGGTCGACTAACCTCCTTTCGGTTACACCACGGTTATATATTTTTTCCTCGTTCTGTAAAGGGACCCTTGATGTCTGGTCACTCGAATTGTAGTTATTATACGTTCGAGAACCTCCCTTATTATTCCCTAATATATGTTCTGATAACATTATTCTTACCATAGTAATCGTCATTAGTCGTACCAAAGGACTTTTTAGCAAGAACGGTTTGGTTAGATCATTGGAAGATACTCCTCCACTCGCCGGTAGATCTATTCCCTTCCGGACACCTGCACCACATAGACCTAAAACGTTTCCGTAAACTATGTCAAGGGGTATTTGCAAATGACATGTTTTATTACAGTAAACGTTTATGGGGAACTGTATCAAATGCCTTTGCAAAATCCAGATACACCACGTCCACAGGCCTTCCCTTATCTAGATGGCCGCTCACCTCCTCATAGAAGGTTACTAGATTGGTTTGGCAAGAACGATTTTTCAGGAAACCATGCTGATTACTGCTAATGATACCATTCTTATTACAATAGTCTTGTATATAATCCCTTATTATTCCCTCCAAGAGCTTGCATATTATTGATGTTAAGCTCACTGGTCTGTAGTTCCCAGGGAAATGTCTTGCTCCTTTTTTATATATTGGCACCACATTGGCTTTCCTCCAATCAGCTGGTATCATACCAGTCAGAAGACTGCTCCTAAAGATTAGGTACAAGGGTCTTGCAATAACTTGTTAAAGTTCCCGAAGGACCCTCGGGTGTAAGCCACCTGGGCCCGGTGACTTATTAGCATTCAGTTTTTCCAGCCTATTCCTGATTTCATCCTCAGTCAGCCATGAGGGTGTTTCCTGTGACTTGTCTTGAGGACCAGCATTGTGGTTCTGCATATTTGAGCCCCCCATTTCCTTTGTGAATACTGAGGAGAAAGATGAGTTTAACACTTTTGCCATTTCTCCGTCATTTGTAACCAGATTACCTGCGTCATTTCTTATGGGGCCAATATGATCTGACCCCCCTCTCTTACCATTTATATACTTAAAGAATTTCTTGGGATTCTTTTTACTCTCCTCAGCTATGTGTCTTTCATGTTCTATCTTAGCTGCTCTGATTGCAACTTTGCATTCCTTATTGCGTGTTTTATAGATATGAAAATCTGACTGAGACCCCTCCGCCTTGTATTTTTCAAAGGCCTTCTTTTTTGCTTTTATGTGTGCCTTTATGTCAGCATTAAGCCATCCTGGTCTTTGCTTAGCTCTTGTAAATTTATTTCCTGTTGGGATACACTGGCTAATACCTTTGTTTAGTGTGTTCTTGAAGCATTCCCATTTTTCCTCCTTATTCATTGTCCCCAGAATGTTATCCCAGCTAACATCTTCCAGCAATGAGCGTCGTTTCTGGAAGTTGGCTCTTTTAAAATTCAGTGTCTTCGTATTCCCTTTAAGTTTCCTAGATGTGTAATTTATACTAAAACGAATTGTCCTGTGATCGCTATTACCTAGATTGCCCCTTACTTCCACATCTGTGATCAGGTCTGGGTTGTTGGTAATCAGAAGGTCCAATAATGCTTCTTTTCTTGTTGGTACATTTACCATCTGACCCATGAAATTATCCTGTAGGACATTTAGGAAATGGCGAGACTTTGCTGAACGTGCAGTACCTTCCGCCCAGTCAATATCTGGATAATTAAAATCCCCCATTATAATAACACTTCCCATCCTTGCCGTTATTCCAAATTGTGATAGGGGTCCGCCTCCCCCTCCTCCCTCTGATTAGGGGGTCTATAGCATATTCCCAGTAATACTTTCCCCTTGGTATCTTCCCTTTGTAACTCTACCCATAATGATTCAACCTCCCCCCAAGAACCACTATTAATGTCATCTCTCACATTTATTTGTATTTCATTTTTTATATACAGGCATACCCCTCCCCCTTTTTTTCCCTCCCTATCTCTGCGATATAGGGAATACCCCTGAATGGTAGCCAGCCAATCATGAGAGCTGTTGAACCAAGTCTCCGAAATTCCCACAAAATCTAAATCCTCCTCGTACAGTAGCAACTCTAGTTCTCCCATCTTGTCCACCAGACTCCTGGCATTAGTGAACAAGCCACGTAGTTTTGTCTGAATGCCTGTTTCCTTGCTGGGTATTCCTTGTTTGCATATAGGATTTGTTACACTACTTGCCACGTGTTTAATTTCCTTAATCGGCATATCACTCCTCCCCCCAATACTACCCCCTGGACTCTGTTCCCCACTGGCTATTGGTAAGTCTGGACCCTCCCCCCCCGTTGCCTAGTTTAAAAGCCCCTCTAACTTTTTGGCCATCCTCATTCCAAGCCGGTCTGCACCTTCCCCATTGAGGTGCAGCCCATCCTTTCTACAGAGCTTGAAACCGATTGAGAAATCGGCCCAGTTCTCCAGGAACTCGAAACCCTTCTTTCTACACCAGCTCCTCAGCCACTTGTTGACTTCCCTGATCTCCCGCTGCCTCTCTGGTGTGGCTCGAGGTACCGGTAGTATTTTTGAGAATACCACCTTGGAGGTCCTAATCTTCGACTTTGCTCCTAGGTCCCTGAAATCTTTTTTTAGGACACTCCACCTACCTCTAACTTTGTCATTGGTACCAACATGCACCATGACAGCCGGGTCTTCCCCAGCCCCTCCCAGCAATCTGTCCACCCGATCCGTGATGTCCCGAACCAGAGCGCCCGGTAAACAGTTTACAGTTCGGTGCTTCAGGTCTTTGTGACAGATTGGCCTCTCTGTGTTTCTAAGAATTGAGTCCCCCATTACCACAATCTGTCTTACCTTTTGCCTGACTTCATCCCCACCCTCGCTGGAGGAGTTACTCCCCTGGCTGCTCCAGCGATGTTGATTCCTGGCTGGTTTCCGCAATATCACACAACGGGGTGTATCTATTGGGATGCTCCAGCCCAGGATCAGCCTCCCTGACTTTATCCCTTCTACCCTTCCTAACTGTCACCCATCTACTCTGATCTGGTGCCTGCGCCTCTGTGTCTCCACCCGCCTCTGTGCTGGCCCCTGCCGGCACCTGCCGAGTATGATCCCAACTTTCCTTAAGTATGGAGAGTCATCTCAGTGTTGACAGTTGCTTCCTTAGATTCAGGACCTGAGCTTCCAGGGAAACAACGCTCTTACATTTTGTACAGCAGTATTCGCCCTCGATCTCATGATCAAGGAACGCATACATGCGACAAGATGTACACCGAATCGCTTCTCCACACCCGCCGGGCATCGTACCTATTGATTTAGTGGGGACTGGGAATTGTGCCCTATCCAATTACCTAACCGCTGGCTGCCTGCCTCTAATGCTCACAGTACACAGGTACACAGTACTATGGTACTCACGACACTCTGGGGTACTCACACTGTAGTACTCAGGTACCCACCCGATACACATGTGCTTACCTGATACTCGCTATGCACTAGTATTCACTATACTCCCAACACTCAGGTACTCCTTATGCACAGGTACTCCTTATACACAGGTACTCCTTATACACAGGTACTCCAAATACTCAGGTACTCCCAATACTCAGGTACTCACTATACCCAGTATGCACAGGTACTCCTAGTACTCAGGTACTCCTTATACACAGATACTCCCAATTCTCAGGTACTCCTCATACACAGGTACGCCCAACACTCAGGTACTCCTTATACACAGGCACTCCCAATAATCAGGTACTCGCTATACCCAGTATACACAGGTACTCCTAATACTCAGGTGCACCTAATACCTAGGTACTCCTTACACACCGGTACTCCTTATACACAGGTACTCCCGATACTCAGACACACCCAATACTCAGGTACACCCAATACTCAGGCACTCCCAATACTCAGGCACTCCCAATACTCAGGTACACCCAATACTCAGGTACTCCCAATACTCAGGTACACCCAATACTTAGGTACTCCCAATACTCAGGTACACCCAATACTCAGGCACTCCCAATACTCAGGTACACTCAATACTCAGGTACTCCCAATACTCAGGTACACCCAATACTCAGGCACTCCCAATACTCAGGTACTCCCAATACTCAGGCACTCACAATACTCAGGCACTCAGAAAGGAGCAGAGAGTTATTTACTTGATTGTGTTAATCGCTTTTGTCCTTGTCTCTAAGCTTTTGGTGGCATAAGTAACTCTACTTAATTAAATGTCATGGTCTTTTTCCTTTCTGCAATCTTTGCTGACTTATGCAACAGGGACACAGCCACAGGAACATGACCAGCACTTGGGTTATAATGGCTACTGTATTCTGGACATGCAAAACTCCATTTCTGTTACATCTTTCCTGTGAATATTCTACTCAGGGATGCTTTACCTTAATAATAGTAGATCACATGCCAAAGAGAGCTGGAACAAAAGGCCTAAAAAACACATGTTATACTGATGGCCTACAGGAAACTCCGAACACTGCCCAGATCTATAGCTGTTCCCCTTGTCCTGAGGACAGAAAATTGACACTGTTATACAAGCTGTACTTTATATTGTAGAAACGTGTAATTTCTTCAGTGTTGTCACATGAAAAGATATAATAAAATACTTACAAAAATGTTAGGGGTGTACACACTTTTGTGAGATACTGTGTGTGTGCGTGTGTTGGGGGGGGGGGGGGGTGTATGAGAAATGACTCTCCCTAAACAGGATACTGCTCTAAATCTGAGAAACTAACCCATATCTAATCAAAGTATTTGGGAGCAGATGAACTATTGCAGCCTACATATGGCATTAAGCACAAGTATATACAGTATCACAAAAGTGAGTACACCCCTCACATTTTTGTAAATATTTTATTATATCTTTTCATGTGACAACACTGAAGAAATTACACTTTGCTACAATGTAAAGTAGTGAGGGTACAGCTTGTATAACAGTGTAAATTTGCTGTCCCCTCAAAATTACTCAACACACAGCCATTAATGTTTAAACCGCTGGCAACAAAAGTGAGTACACCCCTAAGTAAAAAAAATTAGGCCTAATTTAGCCATTTTCCCTCCCAGGTGTCATGTGACTCATTGGTGTTACAAGTTTCCAGGTGTGAATGGGGAGCAGATGTGTTAAATTTGGTGTTATAGTTCTCACTCTCTCATACTGGTCACTGAAATTTCAACATGGCATATCATGGCAAAAAACTCTCTGAGGATCTGAAAAAAATAATTGTTGCTCTGCATCAAGATGGCCTAGGCTATAAGAAGATTGCCAATACCCTGAAACTGAGCTGCAGCACGGTGGCCAAGACCATACAGCGGTTTAACAGGACAGGTTCCAGTCAGAAAAGGCCTTGCCATGGTCGACCAAAGAAGTTGAGTGCACGTGCTAAGCGTCATATCCAGTGGTTGTCTTTGGGAAATAGACTTATGAGTGCTGCCAGCATTGCTGCAGAGGTTGAAGGGGTGGGGGGCCAGCCTGTCAGTGCTCATACCATACTCCGCACACTGCATCAAATTGGTCTGCATGCACTGCATCGTCCCAGAAGGAAGCCTCTTCTAAAGATGATGCACAAGAAATCCCGCAAACCACTGAAGACAAGCCTACAGTCAAGCATGGTGGTGGGGGTGTCATGGTCTGGGGCTGAATGAGTGCTGCCGGCACTGGGGAGCTACAATTAATTGAGGGAACCATGATTGCCAACATGTACTGTGACATACTGAAGCAGAGCATGATCCCCTCCCTTCGGGACTAGGCCACAGGGCAGTATTCCAACATAATGACACCAAACACACTTCCAAGATGACCACTGCCTTGCTAAAGAAGCTGAGGGTAAAGGTGATGGACTGGCCAAGCAGGTCTCCAGACCTAAAGCCAATTGATCATCTGCGAGGCATCCTCAAACGGAAGGTGAAGGAGCCCAAGGTCTCTAACATCCACCAGCTCTGTGATGTCATCATGGAGCAGTGGAAGAGGACTCCAGTGGCAACCTGTGAAGCTCTGGTGAACTCCATGCCCAAGAGGGTTAAGGCAGTGCTGAAAAATAATGGTGGCCACGCAAAATATTGAAACTTTGGGCCCAATTTGGACATTTTCACTTACGGGTGTACTCACTTTTGTTGCCAACACTTTAGACATTAATGGCTGTGTTTTGAGTTATTTTGAGGGGACAGCAAATTTACACTGTTGTACAAGCTGTACACTCGCTACTTTACATTGTAGCAACGTGTCATTTCTTCAGTGTTGTCACATTAAAAGATAGAATAAAATATTTACAAAAATGTGAGGGGTGTAGTCACTGTTGTGAGATACTGTAGATACACACCAATATGAAAATTATACAAGCTTTATATAAGAAAAAATGAATAATAGTACATACATCTAATGTTCAAACAGTATAATCCACAAAGGGCCTAGCAAGAGTCCTGGTGGGATTGTGCATATATGAGCATGTATATATACAGTAGCTATTAAAAAAGATACCTCCTGTTAAATGTTGCAGAAAATTTGTAGGGGCCCCTAAGAATAATTGTGATGCAGTGTCCATCTTTGTTCAGAGATCTGAAGACAAGATCAGCGGTGATGGGGAGCTTCTCTGGCCATTGTCCAACCAGCCTTGAATGCAGATTCTTACTGGCAGAAACCGTGTTGTGGCACTGTAACTCAGTCACCTAACTACTCTACTGCTTAGTCCTTAGTATTTTCTAGGCTGTCATACAACTGAAACTCTAACCAGACATGGCCATCAGATGCCTAACCTGGCTCAAACCTGTGCTGGTTATTGAGCCCTAAGCAAGAACTAGCTATAGAATCCCAAATCAGAAGGGACAGGGTTAACTTTCCCTTAGCAAGAGCTATATATAAACTCTATTGCAATACATAGGTTTACCTACTAATATACTGGATTATGACCAATACACACACATGCAGTAGCACAGACCCAGCTATCTAACACTGTACATGTGCGATAATAACAACCCTACAGATATAAGTCTCACATACAATTTTGTGCTCATAAGTTTACATACCCTGGCAGAATTTATGATTTTCTTGGCCATTTTTCAGAAAATATGAATGATAACACAAAAACATTTCTTTCACTCATGGTTAGTGTTTGGCTGAAGCCATTTATTATCAATCAACTATTTTTACTCTTTAATGACATAATCATAAAGACAACAGAAACTACCCAAATGACCCTGATCAAAAGTTTACATACCCTGGTGATTTTGGTCTGATAACATGCACATAAGTTGACACAAAGGGGTTTGAATGGCTATTAAATGCAACCATCCTCACCTGTGATCTGCTTGCTTCTAAATAGTGAGTGTGTGTATAAAAGGTCAATGAGTTTCTGGACTCCTGACAGACCATGGGAAAAGCAAAACAATTGTCAAAGGATCTGCGTGAAAAGGTAGTTGAACTGTATAAAACAGGAAGGGGATATAAAATGATATCCAAGGAATTGAGAATGTCAATCAGCAGTGATCAAACTCTAATCAAGAAGTGGAAAATGAGCGGTTCTGTTGAAACCAAACCACAGTCAGGTAGACCCAACTAAGAGTTCAGCCACAGCTGCCTGGAAAATTGTTCAGTATGCAAAGAAAAACCTACAAATAACCTCAGGTGAAATACAGGACTCGCTGAAAGCGTGTGGTGTGGCTGTTCAAGATGCACAATAAGGAGGCACTTGAAGAAATATGGGCTGCATGGTCTAGTCGCCAGAAGAAAGCCATTACTACGCAAATGCCACAAAGTAGCTTACAGCTTACAATACGACAAACAGCACAGAGACTGGCCTCAAACCTTCTGGCATAAAGGCAGAAATAAAAAGGCACAGGAAGTTTGGTCAAAATTGATGGCAAGGTGAATGCAGTATGTTATCAAAAAATACTGGAGGAACATTTGCATTCACCAGCCAGGAAGCTGCGCATGGGACGTACTTGGACATTCCAACATGACAATGATCCAAAACACAGGGCCAAGTCGACCTGCCATTGACTACAGCAGAATAAAGTGAAAGTTCTGGAGTGGCCATCTCAGTCTCCTGACCTCAATATCATTGAGCCACTCTGCGGAAATCTCAAACGTGCAGGCAAGACAGCCCAATAATTTCCAGGAACTGGAGGTCTTTTGCCAAGAGGAATGGGGCAGCTTTACCATCTGAGAAGATAAAGAGCCTCATCTACAAATACCACAAAAGACTTCAAGCTGTCATTGATGTTAAAGGAGGCAATACATGTTATTAAGAACTGAGGTATATAAACGTTTGAGCAGGTTCATTTGGGTAGTTTCTGCTGTCATTATGATTTAAAAAGAGTAAACACAGTTGATTGATAATAAATGGCTTCAGCCAAACACTAACGATGGGTGAAATTTTTAATGATATACACTATATTACCAAAATTATTGTGACGCCGTCTCCTGCCTTTACACGCACATGAACTTTAATGGCATCCCAGTCTTAGTCCGTAGGGTTCACTATTGAGTTGGCCCACCCTTTGCAGCTATAACAGCTTCAACTCTTCTGGGAAGGCTGTCTACAAAGTTTAGGAGTATGTCTATGGGAATGTTTGACCATTCTTCCAGCGCATTTGTGAGGCCAGGCACTGATGTGGATGAGAAGGGCTGGCTCGCAGTCTCCTTTGTAATTCATCACAAAGGTTTTCTATCGGGTTGAGGTCAGGTCTCTGTGCAGGCCAGTCAAGTTCCTCCACCCCATATTCGCTCATCCATGTTTTTATGGACCTTGCTTTGTGCACTGGTGCGCAGACATGTTGGAACAGAATAGGGCAATCCCCAAACTGTTCCCACAAAGTTGGGAGCATGAAAATGTCTTAAGAGTTCCCTTTATTGGAACTAAGGGGCCAAGCCCAACCTCTGAAAAACAACCTCACACCATAATTCCACCTCCACCAAATGATTTGGACCAGCACACAAAGCAAGGTCCATAAAGACATGGAGAAGCGAATTTGGGGTGGAGGAACTTTACTGGTCTGCACAGAGTCCTAACCTGACCCCAATAGAATACCTTTGGGATGAATTAGAGCAGAGACTGCAAGCCAGGCCTTCTCGTACACATTAGTGCTTGATCTCACATATAAGCTTCTGGAAGAATGGTCAAACATTCCCATAGACACACTCCTAAACACTGTTGCAGCTATTATAGCTGCAAAGGGTGGGCCAACTCAATAGTAAACTCTACGGACTAAAACTGGGATACTATTAAAGTTCATGTGTGTGTAAAGGGAGGTGTCCCAATACTTTTGGTAATATAGCGTATATTCATATTTGGGTATTTACACTTGTTTAACCACTTAAGCCCCGGAAAGATTTCCCACTTTAGGACCAGAGCGATTTGACACTACGTTGTTTTAACTGACAATTGCATGGTCATGCAGTGCTATACCCAAACAAAATTTGCGTCTTTTTTTCCCACAAACAGAGCTTCCTTTTGGTGGTATTTGATCACCTCTGCGTCATTTCTGATCACCGCTATAAAAAAAAGAAGAGCGACAATTTTGCAAAAAACCTTACTTTTTGCTATAATACCTATCCAAAAAAAAATATATAAAAAAACTATTTTTTTCATCGGTTTTGGCCGATTTATATTCTTCCTCATATTTTAAGTAAAAAAAAAAAATCGCAATCACCGTTTATTGACTGGTTTGCGTAAAAGTTGCCGTGTTTACAAATGATGAGAATTCATTTATGGGGTTTTTTATTTTTTACTAGTAATGGCGGCGATCTGCAATTTTTAGCGGTACTGTGATATTTTGGCAGACATGTCGGACCATTTTGACATTTTTTTGGGATCATTGGCATTTATACAGCGATCAATGCTATGAAGATGCATTGATTACTGTGTAAATGTCACTGTCAGTGAAGGGGTTAACCTGCAGGGGGCACATTAAGGGTTAACTGTGTTCCCTTAGTGTGTTCTAACTGTACGGTGGCTGGGGGAAGGAGAGTGGTCACTCCGGGGAGGGGTGATAGTGGGTGGCCGGCAGAGATTGAGTCCGCCCTACGCTCTCCCTGCCCCCCCCCCATACACAGTGAGCGTGTGCCTCCGTTGGCGCACGCTCACAATGCGCGATCTCGCAGCCGCCGTCGGGTGACGGTGGTTTGCGATAACGAGCCAAGTTGCCGCCGTTTCCGATTTTAACTCTTTCACTCCCATTGATTATCAGAACGAATAGAGAGAATCTCCCTAGCAGGGACAAAGACAGCAACATAACCTAATAGGTTAATCATTAAACACCCTTTTTTAAGAAAAATATTTTTTGCACTTTTAATTTTTAGCTTTAGCTGCATGAATTCATGTCTTCAATATCTGCCTGCAGTTCAGCTTTAATTATGCAACCTGACCTACATCCTCCTTCATTTCACCTGTTCTCTTGGCCCATCACTGTAATAAGCTGCTTTACAAGTCAGTGGGAAAGTATTCGATTTTAAGCTCTAACGAGCAGGGCCCTCTGATTCCTACTGTATTTAAGTGTATTGTATTTGTACTGTTTACCCTGAAGTTGTAAAGCGCTACGTAAACTGTTGGCGCTATATACATCCTGTATAATAATAATAATAGGGGGGATGAGCCTATTCCTGGTATAGATGGAAAGTATTGACATTTGCAGAACACTGTGGGATTCGGGGCTCACAGGGCACGTAAAGTGTTTGTAAACCTAAAAAAAAAAAGTGTTACTGGATCTTTAATGTATGTTAATGTGCTCCTTAAAGCAGAGTTCCAACCAGTTAAAAGTAGCTGCTGACTTTTAGCAATCGGACACTCACCTGTCCCACACTCCAGCCATGCGGCCGCCCGAGGGCTCGCTCTTCTCCACCTCCCCTTGGTGGCACCGGCATCACAAGTTTGGGCACCCAGTTTGTGCGAGTCGCGCTGCATCTTGTGAATGGCTCGGCGTATCTTCTGGGATCTGTGATGTGTCCCAGAAGATCCCCGAGAGGGAGGAGGGCAGGTGAACTTCCTTCTGGAGCGGCGGCTCTAGGAGAGGAAGTGGACCTGGGCCCTGTGAAAACAGGGTCCCCGGTCCCCTTCCAAAAAAATGACATGCCAATTGTGGCATGTTGGGGGGTCTCCTTCCCTTAAAGCAGAAGTTCCACTTTTGGGTGGAACTCCGCTTTAAAGCAGAGTTCCACCCTATTAAAAGTCAGCAGCTACAAAAAGTTTAGCTGCTGACTTTTAATAATCGAACACACCTGTCCCAGGCTCCAGCAAAGCAACCACCCGCAGCGTCACTCTTCTCCCCCTCCTTTATACGGCTCTTCAAAGCCATGCTCGCACTACTCATGCGCGAGTCGTGCTGCGCGCTGTAAATGGCCGGCATATCTTCTGGGACCTGTGACGTGTCCCAGAAGTTCGCCGGGTGGGAGGGAGGAAAGTGAACTTCCTTCCAGCTCCGCGGCGCCAGGAGAGGAAGTGGACCTGGTCCCCGGTCCCCACCCCCCCCCAAAAAATGACATGCCATTTGTGGCATGTCAAGGGGTCACCTTCCCTTAAAGCGGAAGTTCCACGTTTGGGTGGAACTCCGCTTTAAAGTGTAAGTTCACCTTTACAGAAAATCTGTAAGGTGAACTTATACTGGGCCCCCTCCCCATCCCATCAGGTCCTGTTGTACATGAGGCTGGCGATCACCCACTAGGTGACATTTGGTACAGGGGTTTGAAATCCCTGCAGCTCTCCTTCTTTTTCTACCCCGCTAACAGGACGGGCTAGCCTCCAATACGTAACCTTTAGGAGGTATGTTTAGGAGATTAAGCCGTGGGTATTTGAAATCCCTGGACTGTTGAAGCGCAGACCCGATGTATACTATCGGGTGATCGCCGGCCTCCGGTACAGCGAGACCGGGGGGATGGGGGAGGGGGTCCAGTGTAAGTTCACCTTACAGATTACCCTTTAATGTCACAATTTTTTTCAGGTTGCCAATGTTATGTAAAACCCGGTTCATCCTGCCTATGCCTCTCCTCTTGAGAGTAAACTGACCACACTAGCATGGCTGCCGATCCATGCTAGCATGTTCAGTTTGTCTTGCTTCATCCTGATTTTTGTACAACGTGCCTGTACCTTCCGTAGTTCATACTAAGCTGCATTGCCTTGGAAACACTGGCATCTGGTGGCAAAATTAATTTCCTGAAATGGTGGTCTGTGCCTCACAGTGTACACGCCCACCAGCAGGTCCGTGACTCACTTAGGAGCATAAAGTGATCACGTGACCTGCTCTTTTAACCACTTCCCGACTGCCGTATGCAGAATGACGGCCGGGAAGTGGCTTAGTTATCCTGACTGGACATCATATGACGTCCTCAGGATAACAAGCCGCTGCGCGCCGGGGGGGCGCGCATCGCTGCGATTGGTGGTGTGGGAGGTCAGTCTGACCCCCCCGCGCAATACCGGTCTCGGTAAAGTGCTTCCATCCGAAGCACTTTACCATGTGATCAGCCATGACCAATCACGGCTGGTCACAGTGTAACACTGGAAAGTTGTTTATCGGCTTTCCTGTACTCAGGTCTGCAGACCTGAGGAGTGGAGAGCCGATCGGCTGCTCCTCTGACAGGGAGGGCTTGTGCTGATGATTTATCAGTACAACTCCCCTTGGATCACCACCTAGACCACCAGGGAGCCTGCCCAGGGACCACAAGCAATGTCCTCACCCAGGACCACCAGGGAGCCGACCAGGGACCCGATCTGGACCACCAGGGAGACCACCCTAGACCACCAGGTAAGGGGCATAGTGCCCAATATGAATGGAACTTAGTGCCACCTTCAGATGCCACCCTAGACCACCAGGGAATGAGCCCCTTTCTGTACATATGCCCACCAGTGCCCCTATCAGTGTGTACCAGTGCCCCTATCATTGCATACCAGTGCCACATATCAGTGCCCACTAGTGCCACCTACTACTGCCCACCTATCAGTGCCACCTATCAGTGCCCAGTGAGTGCCAATCAGTGCCGTCTATGAGTGCCCATCAGTGCTGCTTATCAGTGTCCGTCAGTGCTGCATATCAGTGCCCGTCAGTGTTTCATATCAGTGCCCGTCAGTGCTGCCTAACAGTGCTCATCATTGCTGCATATAAGTGCCTCATCGGTGCCAATCAGTACTGCCAGATCAGTGCCCGTCAGTGTAGCCTCATCAGTGCCCATCAGTGATGGAGAAAATGTACTTATTTACAAAGTTTTGTGACAGAAATAGAGAATTTTTTTTTTTCAAAATTTTCGGTCTTTTTTTGTTTATAGCGCAAAAAATAAAAACCGCAGAGGTGATCAAATACCACCAAAAGAAAGTGTGGGAACAAAATGATAAAAACTTTGTTTGGGTACAACGTTGCACGACCGCGCAATTCTCATTCAAAACGCAACAGCACTGAAAGCTGAAAATTGGTCTGGTAGGAAAGTGTTCTAAGTGCATAGTATTGAAGTGGTTAAAGACAGAGAATCAATTACAGGCATGTAAAAAAAAAAAAAAAAAAACACGGATTAGGAACAAGGCTAGATGAATAGGATGAAAAAGGTTTTAACTGTCCTTCAGTTTACAACTACTATAAAAGGTATGTACAGGAACTACTAGAAACCCGCCTTTTATCCTGGCGTCAGTTTAGGTAATGCTCAGACTTTCTACAATCTACTTTAGGAAATGTGGTGTCCTTTTTGTTCATGCAAGTTTGTGTGTGTGTTTTGTTTTGAAATTGGGTCTAAATAGAAAGTTTTATCTACACATTATTATAGATTAAGGGCTTGTGCACACTAGCCTGCACAGGAAAGTGATCTGTTTTCCTGTGTGGGCAGGTGTCTGTTCTGTACTGGTAGTGAGGGTGCTGTGGCTTGCATTTTTACAACACAAAATACTGTTTAATTTTCTTTCATTTTTCCATACTGCAGTGTTCTGTATCCGAGTGCTCCATTTAAGTGCAAACAGGGCACATAGAAAACAATCATTTTCTGCTTGGCTTTTGCAAAGACCTGTGTTTTTCAACTGCAAAAACACACAGGTCTTAGCAAAAGTGTGAACAAGCCCTTAAAGAGGATGTAAACTTCCATCACTAAATTGTGCCTATAGGTAAGCCTATAATAAGGCTCGCCTATAGGTGGTGTAAATATCTCCGATATTACTCACAAAAGTGAGTACACCCCTCACATTTTTGTAAATATTTTATTATATCTTTTCATATGACAACACTGAAGGAATGACACTTTGCTACGATGTAAAGTATGAGTGTACAGCTTGTATAACAGTGTAAATTTGCTGTCCCCTCAAAATAACTCAACACACAGCCATTAATGTCTAAACCGCTGGCAACAAAAGTGAGTACACCCCTAAGGGAAAATGTCCAAATTGGGCCAAAAGTGTCAATATTTTGTTTGGCCACCATTATTTTCCAGCACTGCCTTAACCCTCTTGGGCATGGAGTTCACCAGAGCTTCACAGGTTGCCACTGGATTCCTCTTCTACTCCTCCATGATGACATCACGGAGCTGGTGGATGTTAGAGACCTTGGGGTCCTTCACCTTCCATTTGAGGATGCCTCGCAGATGATCAATAGGCTTTAGGTCTGGAGACCTGCGTGGCCAGTCCATCACTTTTGCCCTCAGCTTCATTAGCAAGGCAGTGGTCATTTTGGAGGTGTGTTTAGGGTCATTATCATGTTGGAATACTGCCCTGTGGCATGAGGGGATCATTCTCTGCTTCAGTATGTCACAGTACATGTTGGCATTCATGGTTCCCTCAATGAACTGTAGCTCACCAGTGCCAGCGGCACTCATGCAGCCCCAGACCATGACAATCCCACCACCATGCTTGAGTGTAGGCAAGACACACTTGTCTTTGTACTCCTCACCTGGTTGCCACCACACACACTTGACACCATCTGAACCAAGTAAGTTTATCTTGGTCTCATCAGACCACAGGGCATGGTTCCAGTAATCCATGTCCTTAGTCTGCTTGTCTTCAGCAAACTGTTTGTAGGCTTTCTTGTGCATCATCACCCCCGACCCCTTCAACCTCTGCAGCAATGCTGGCAGCACTCATACGTCTATTTCTCAAAGACAACCTCTGGATATGACGCTGAGCACATGCTCTCAACCTCTTTGGTCGACCATGACGAGGCCTGTTCTCAGTGGAACCTGTCCTGTTAAACCCCTGTATGGTCTTGGCCTCCGTGCTGCAGCTCAGTTTAACATACTTGCTCCCCATTCACACCTGAGACCTTGTAACACTAACAAGTCACTTGACACCACGGAGTGAAAATGACTAATTGGGCCCAACTTGGACATTTTCACTTAGGGGTGTACTCACTTTTGTTGCCAGCAGTTTAGACATTAATGGCTGTGGGTTGAGTTATTTTGAGGGGACAGCAAATTTACGCTCTTATACAAGCTGTACACTCACTACTTTACAGTAGGGAAGTGTCATTTCTTCAGTGTTGATAAATGAAAAGATATCATAAAATATTTTTAAAAATATGAGGGGTGTACTCACTTTTGTGAGATACTGTAGCTGATGCTACATACATTTTATGCAGCGTTCAGAGCCGCTGCATCTCTTAGTGAAGGTAATTACTTGTTTGGACTAAGCTGGTCTATTTAAACTTTACTAAAACTTGGAGATCAGCTTTAACATATTCAAATACCAACAAAGACTCAGTGTAAACTTGTCTCTTATACAAGTTTTTGCAAGTTGAATTTAAAGTGTTACCAAAGGCTATTTTTTTTTTATTTGGAATAGAGTGGAGAGGGATTAGAACTCATGTATAGTTTTATTAATGCCTATGCTCCCGTTAGGGAGATTCACCCTCTTTATTTGTCCTGTTACCATTATCATCGAAAGTGAAAGAAAACATTTTCCCAAATCCAGAAATAGTGGGGAAATCTTCAATTGTAGTTCTGATAACCCTGGTGACACCCCGGGATTCCTTTACTTTTGAGGGAAATCTTCTCACTTCCTGTTTTGGCTATGGGACAAAACGTGGAGGGAAATATCTGTGATTTGGGGCATAGATGGCAAAGAAAAAACTAACAGGTGGTATAATCCCCCCTTACTGTATTCAAAATGAAAAAAAAAATGTTTTGCCTTTAGTGACATTTACGCTGTGTCTGAACAACTCAAACCAAAAACACAGTTAAATAAATTTATAAAATTTGAAGCAAACTAACTCATCCATCCATCCATGTCTCCATGCTTATTTTGCTGAAAAATTAATTTGAAAACCCCCTAGCATTTCTGACTCTGGCCATCTTGAGTAAGGACAGATAGTTCATGTAGCAGTTACTTTCTGGAATCCATCTGCCCTTGCCTCAGGCATGCAGACAAGAGGGTGTATTTAGCTGGGAAAACCCCATCATCGCCTCCCAAAGACTCCTGGAATGTATAGCATTATTTGCCTAGGCCTGGAAACCAGGAAGTAACTGAAGAAATGTAAGAAAAAGTTTTAAACTAGTACATATGATATATATGATATACTTTCCTATCTATTTACTAATGCTAACAGCACAGGGATTAAAAATAGCCAGAGATGTTGAGAGAATAGAACAGCCAGCCATATCTTAGGGATAATCGTACAGTGCCACATCCCATAAGCAATTATTAAAAAAAATGTACCAACCAATACCATAAAAATAAGGGGACTTTAAAGGCTTCATATAGAAGGCAGTAAAAACACAATTAGAAAATATAAAATATACAAATTTTATTCATCACAATTTGTTGATAAAACTATAAACAGTCATATTAATTTTACTTCTACAGTTTCTCAAACAGTTACAAAGATAATGCACCATTTTATGTTGAAAACTATTCATAGTCCATATGCTGGCGCCTGCACATTCTTTTATGGGCGTTTCACAGTCTGGACTGCTGCTTCTTCAGGGACAGAAAGCAAAAGTATCTAGAGAATTAAACAAGATAGAATAATAATCCATAATTATATTTTACATATAACACAGTATATCTGTCTTTGTCCAATTGTTTGCAAAAGGCTTACCCATCCAGGAAGGGCGGGAGATGGCGTTAGAAGCACTGGACCACACAGGGAGGGGACCAAGGCCGCAACAGACCCAACATCAGCCAGCAATGCTACTATAAAATGAACAGATATAACTTGTATAACTATTTGAATGGTGGTACATAACTCGCTCAATGAACCCTAATGGTCCCCATTTATAAAGCAATACATTCATCTAGAAACTGAGGCATATAAACATCCTCGTCAAAAAAATATCCTCCCTAAAAAAGCAAAAAAAACCCCACTGCCACACTTACCAGACACACAACCCACCAGTACAAGAGTCATGTAAATCAGTGGTTCTCAACCTCAGTCCTCAAGTGCCCCCAACGGGCCATGTTTTGGGAACTTTCCTTAGATGAAATAGCTCTTATCAATACCATGTCATTGATATTGAGAACCACTGATGTAAACCGCAAGCACCCCCAAACTACACACCCATAGTTCTCAACCAAAACTACCCTACACCTCCCAAGAAAACCCACATAGCATAAACATGCACAAAACAGCATACAGAATGCACTAACTGGTGCACACAGGCTAACCTACCTTCACATCAATCATACTCACCAACATTACACAAGCATTCAACTAAATTCACATGTCAAAGCACCCAATTTTCATTCTTTTTTTGTATATATCACAAAAAATAAAAACCCAGTTATCATCAAATACTAGCAAAAGATAGCTCTATTTGTGTGAAGAAATTTTTTTTTTTAATTTCATGTGTAATGCTCTGCATGACAGTGCCAGTTAAAGTAGTGCAGTGTTAATTAGCAAAAAATGCCCTGGTCATATAGGGGGTAAAATCTTTCAGAGCTGAGGTGGTTAAATAGTACATTACCTGGATGACTGTCTCATGGTCTAAAAAATATCTAAAAACCTTTTTAAAGCCTTGTACGTTGCAGTCATGTGACTTTGTCTCAGTAGCTCCACACCATGTGCAGTCAGTGGGTGGAACCATGTGAAAAAGGGGGGGTTTCGGGAGGTGCATGTAGGCATACGTCTCCATTCCTGTATCTATAGCAAATAAACATTTTTTTTTGGGGGGGGGGGACTTTGAATAAGGCGTGTGTGGTATAATAAGGGAAGTCAATGTAAAAAACATAAAGATTATTCTCTAGGATAATGAATGCATATAATGTAACAATGTACATACAAACATCTATATCCATATTCATAACATATTGCAGACACATATACATAGGAACTAACAAGCACATAATGGTACATAGCATAGTAAGTATAGAACGGCTAACCTCGATGACATAAACCACTTCAACAGGACGTAATATTAAAATCTAAATGGATAAAGCATATACAGTAGATCGTCTATTAAGAAAAACAATACAGTGCATCAGATGAGCCCTGCGCGTTTTGTAGAATAGCTTCACTTCCTCAGGGGCAGATGCATCAATATCTGTAGAGCAGTGTTTCTCAACTCCGGTCCTCAGGACCCACTAACAGGCCAGATTTTAAGTATTACCTTGGGGA